>JAXBDA010002163.1:0-45319 GCA_036023075.1 Gaultheria prostrata | reverse complement strand
AGAAAAGAAGAGCCCTAGTATGATTCAAGCAAAACACAATCAAATTGTGGTTCTTTCCTCTATTCAAGTCCTAATTTGAGGTTGAATTCTATCAAGTGTTTGAATATTGCAATAATTAGATCAAATGGCTTAGATTAAATACGTTTGCGGTTCTGCTTCTTAAAATAAGGTTCGACTTTTTTCCAATAAGTAATTGTAGGATACGTGCTAAATCGGGATACACATATAAATTGTAGGATACACAATCGTATCATAAGATTTCTATACAAAAAGGATACATGGTACAATACGTATCGTTTTCCGAAGGAGACGATATGAATCGTAGGATACGTATCGTGTATCGTAGGTTTTCAACAACTATGATGCTAATATCTAATTAGATCAAGAGATATAAATAACCATAACCATAGACACACTTAGTTATCTATTTCCTAACGTCACTCTAAGCCATTCTTGCACTGTCATGTCCACTTACTTTGTCACTAACACCAACATTTATCATAAAGAAATTTCTAAGATTCTCATTATATCAAAAATCCCTCCTTGTACGTCCAATCTCATGCTTAGCCTTGAATTAGCATCAAAACCACCACTGTGACAACACTAACTAGATCTCCTGATTTTCATAGCCGAGTCTTGTGATGACACAGAATTTGTTTGACAAACTAATTAACAACAAAGCATGAGCTGAAGCGTAGTGAAAATGCAAATCTCAGAAAGAGGGTCAATTACAAATCGATATGAAAATGAAACATAAATGTGTGCTATATTTCTTTTTTGATATGCAATTTCAAGACTTCTTCGAAATAAGTTGTAGTAAAATTCATTCATGACAATCGCAAATGATAAATAAAATCATTTCTATTTCTTTCCATTTCAGCTCAACACGATATCCATTTTTTTTTTATAACAAAAGATAACCACCCCATTCGCATTACATTGCAAATGAGGTGACAACGGCAAGAACTACATATGCTATAGTCTTGGATTGAATCCCTTCTCTGAATGGCAACTCGTGGCTCAACTTATGATAGCATTTCAACCTTAGCATCCCGTTGAATATTTCATTCCCTAGGACCTCTTAGATTACATTATGTTACCTATTCATGAGTGTAGCACAACAGAAGATTTTACAAACAATTTTTTTTTTTTTTAATAGTCAATTTGAATGTTGCAACAGAAAATCATTTTCAGAATCATATATTTTAACATTCTTGAGTAAGCATTTTTATGGACCCCAAGTTGGTTAAAAGATACAAAGTTAAATACTTAAATGTATGGGTGGATTTTCTATAAGCAAAAGAATTATTCAAGCATTTTTGGCCAAATAACAAAGCTTCAAGATTTATGCTTTGTTGTGTGCTTTTGTACACTGAAAAATTCGAAGGGAGAAAAAACATAAACTTTTGGTTGCCATGCAGACTGCTTTCAGGGCAAAGGCAATGCAGTACCACCCAGATCAGAATCAGGACAACAAAGGTAGGCATCTCTTTAACTGTTGTCAAGTACTCCCTCCATTGTAATTGTTAGTTCACTCCTCCATTACGGGATGTTTCAAAATGTTATTCCCTCCTGAGAAGTCGCAAAATCTAAAATTGGTTATTTTTCAATACTTTCATCACAAGTATCGATGATTTTACTTCAAATGAGTTGCAATGAGGGGCAACAACATTAATGCCACCTTGAGATTTTACTTAAAGTGTAACATCTCATGTCTCCTTAAAAAATGTTTGAATCCACAAAAGGTACCAAAATTAAGGAACAGAGGGAGTAGGATAACAAAAGTTCCACACTGGATGAGTAATCTCGTTCCTTGCGCCTTTCTGCATCGTATTCACTAAATTCAACTGTTGTCTTTTGCTGCAGAGTTAGCTGAGGCGAAGTTCAAAGAGGTCATGACATCGTATGAGGCTGTTAAGACAGAGAGAAAGAACAATAAACCATGAGCTATTAAAAATATGTAGCATTGAGGAGGGCAGTTTTCGGACAAGGATTTTCCAACTTCAACTGGTGCTGTAACTAGTTCAAAGCATTAGGAGGTGTCCAGTGCAGAATTTGCCCATTTTCATTTTTGTTGTACTCGATGGCTTAGTTGCACCTTAGTTGCACCGTACACCAGCAGAATATAGCAACAATTTCTTTTCTTTTCATTTTGACCGTGTTGATATTGATTCGTATCTCGCGATTTTTGGGCAGATCTTGTAGCTCATTATGGCTTGGGTTGTTACAAGCTATTCTGTATAAATGATGAGTAAATCTTCTTCTCTAGGTCCATGCTTGAGGTTTTGCTTCGACATGGATTAATAAATTTCATGCATAGAATGTAAATTAGTGGATGCTCACTCTGATTATTAGAGTACAAAATTGCTAATAAATCATGGTGATTGTGCTGTCCCAACTTTTGTTTTCCTGTTGCAGTTGTTTTGCTTCTCCAAAATGATTGCAGAGCCAATTTTTAGATTTTTTTATTGCCGTGTTGGTTGCTAGAAGCCTAGAACTGATGGATCAATTTCAGGTAGAAAAAAGCCTGGCAGTTGGCACCAAAGGTTTAAGCAGATGGATTCCACAAGTGCCCTATCTATTTTCTAGATTGGCAGCCCTTCTTTGTTTTTTGGGTGACGGTCAGGATTGTCCGGGCCGGCTTACATGTACATCGTCTAATTCCACAAGTGCCCTATCTAATTTCTAGATTGGCAGCCCTTCTTTGTTTTTTGGGTGACGGTCAGGAGTGTTCGGGCCGGCTTACATGTACATCGTCTAATTTCCTCCCCGGTCCGGTCAAAGGCAAGTCATCCATGCCGTGACTAGGGGATTCACGAGAAGTTACTCTCACGCGTTCTTACCCCAAGAATCGAACCCCGGTTAATTGTGTGGAGAGCAAACCCACCAACCAATCAGACTAAGAATTGGGGCTGGCAGCTCTTCTAGTGCTTCATGGAGGTGGTAAGTTTTATTTACCACATTAAAAGTCTAAACTTGTTAAGCTGCAAGAGATTTTTTCTTACTGGATTTGTTTAACGACACCGTTTTTGCTTATTTAAGAACGAACTCAACAGAATGAAGGATAAATTATCAAAAAAAAAAAGGGTAAATTACGTTGACCTCCCGTAAGGTTTCCGACAACACCACAAACCTTCCCTCCACTCGGGTTTTATAAATGACCCAGACTTTTCTGTCTCACTTTGTTAACAGAGAGTAAAGTTTTGCCAATGTGTGACAATTTACAACTCTTACTAACAAATCTTTCCCCTAAATTTCAATAAGCAAAAGATGGCGATCCGAAGTAGCCACCAGTCTTGATAGTAGAAGAGTACAAAATGTTCACTGCTTCGAAAGTATCCGATATTTCTCCATAATTCAGTTCTAATTTTGCAGGAGGAGCTCTGTAATATGCAGGAACAGTAGCAGGGAAAAACATTTGTCTCACTCCTTCTGCCCATATTATTGGCAAGATGATCCCCGATGCACCCTGTCACAGATAAATGATGAAACAAAATGTAAGAAAAAATTCTGAACAAAATTTCAGCAGAACTGGGTTTAAATAGAGAAAAGGTGACAACAAATAGATACACACCGATAATAATCTGGCTGCGATCCAGATGCGTTTGGGAGAGGGAAATGGCAATAGCAAGCGACCGACACCAAACAATGCAACAGCAAAGAAATGGAGAACTAAAATCAATGGTCGAGGGTTTAAGCCTGAGAGTAAAGACACTGGTCCGTTCGAAAAAAGACCACCAAGGCTTAAATAGTCGAAGCATGCCTTGCGCATTTCCTTTACTGCTGGATCATTTTTGTTACGAAATACCTTGTGCAGGGCACCAGCCAATGTGTTTATGGTGGATGCCACCGGCTGCAAATATGGAACATCAAGAAACAATTAGTTGTAAAAATGAAAGTGCGAAATCTCTTCCGTAAATCCATACAGAAATCGTTATGAGTGTGTTTGGATCAAGGATTTGTATACGAATTTGTTGAGGGAAAACTGAAAAGTGGAGGCAAGGGAAACGTTGTGAAGGGAAATCCCTTGCATTTTACTCCTAGTTTCTCTCCACAAACCCTTTGACAAATCCTGGATCCAAATAAGGCTACATTTGGTTACAGGATTGGGATAAGGTAAACAAAGTTGAAATGTTAAAGGACTTGATCCAATGTTAGATCCATCCATTTCCTTTTTCTTTTCTTTACCCAAATCCTTAATCCAAATGCCGCACAAGGTCAAGTAGCATCATGAACATTAAACAAGTTCCTCTTCGACTGACTTGTTAATCAGCGTAGCACACCACTTTTCTCTAGCAACACAGACAGAAAATGCTGCTGCAACACAATATTTCACCCGGCAAGACATCCGAACTTACCTTACGCAAGGTATAGAAGGATTCAAGATATTTGCAAAGAGCATGTGAATCATTTAGGTCCTGCAGAGGCCGAAGAAGATTCCGTAGCACAACAATATCAGACAGCGCGACAGTCATTCCTCCACCAGTTAACGGGTGGCGCATGTTAAATGCATCTCCCATGAGTAAGGCCCCTGGCGTATGATGACGTGCTGCCGGCATGCTTCTGGTTGGCATTGTCCTAATGTTTCCCTTATCAATAGCGTTGATAAAGGCTTTATACAACTGGGGAGGAATCTGAAACAAAAGAAAAATCTCATGAGTCCAATGTGCCAGCTGACAGTTGAAGTAAAATTGCACATGATCTTTCATGTAGCCATGTCAAAATGTAGTTAACAATAACTCCATACACAAAATTAAAGATGCACCCCTAGAGGCCTATGTAACATGGTTCTTTAATTTTGGCTGAAGTACCTATGTAGATGTGTCCGGGTGAGGTTAAGTACCCGCGCCGATGTGAGCTAAAGTACCTATGTCTATGTGTTCGACACCCGTATCCATTTTGGACACTCGGATACTCTAATTGTTGATATTTACCCAAAAACAATATCAAATTAGCTAGAAAAACAATATTTCTACACTTTCAAATCGACAGGAAATAGCGAAAACATATTTTTCTCAACCACTTCTTGTTTAAATACATTTCTAAAAATAACTGATGATACATAATTTAACAAAATTATGCAATATATACTACAAACAAGTCTTCACGACGTATCCTCTATCCATACCCAGTTCGGGGACACATATTCCAGTATCCTACTATTTAAGTTTAGGAAGGTTTGACGCTTGGGCTTGGACTTGGACTTACCCGATATTCGCAACTGAGTCCACGTAACATAGCTAGAGGCATGTGTGCTATTTTTTTTTTTTTTTGCACGACAAAAGAAATTTTATTGCTCCATGTAAAAGAGATACAATAAAAAGGGGGCAAAGAAATGAGGCATCACAACGGGAGGGAAACATCCCAACTAGGTTGGCACCCAACCAAGGCATGTGTGCTATAACCCCTTCAATATTAAAAACAGATAATTTCAAAGGCAAAAGCTAAATGATTTTTTTTGTACTTCATAATAACTTCATATTATACCTGGGGAGCAATGAAGGTCTTCAAATAATTGGCCATTTCGCCAGTTGAAATAGAGGGAACTTTTTTACCAGGTATATCAACAAGACAGCGTATCTCTGTGCTACTAATAGGGTAAAACAAGATAGGACAGGGGTCTGCTAAAATAACATGCCCATGATTCTCATAAGGAAGTTCGCAGTTCTCCAACACCAAACCAACAAAATGAGAGGCCACATCCACCTACAGATGATAACATGATCAATGGTTAGGCATAAGAAGGAAAGAATGGAAAAGACATAGGCCCCCCTCCTTTCAATACAAGAAATCTAGGACAAAAAAGAACTTCTAATTTTCACATGATATTGACATGCTTAGAAAACTTACCCAGAAACTTGTCTAGAATTTGAAATCAGTGGCTCAAAAACTTGTCGAGATTGAGATTTGATCCATTGATTTCAAATTCTGAAAAAGTTTCTTGGTAAATTTGATGGGTGCTTAGCATTATTGACAGTAGACAAGTTTAATGCCGTTCTTGGTTAGTCAAAGCACGAGGAGGGATAAAAAAAAATCCAATTTTTTTTTAACAGCAAAAATATTATTTTATTAATCTTTGATATTGATAAAAAGACTAAAAGGAACAAGGAGAGCTGAACCATATTCCTAAATAACGCTAAGAGCAATCCAGTGCCCAGTCCAAGAAACCAACCACGAATACCCAACTAACCAAAGCTCAAAAACACCTAAAAGCCCAAAAAGGAAAAACAAAAGGAACCCCAACACAATAAGCTTAGCTGCCATGGCGCAAGACAGCCAACCCAACCACCGTCCACGGCAGACAGAGACTCCACATCGCCGTTGAGCAAAACCAGTTACAACCAAGAGCTTTAAAAAAACCAGTTTAGACCTTTTTTTTCTGAATTGACTGGAAAATACACATGTATATGAAGTGATGATTCAGCAAGCTATTCTAACCTTAGGTTTGCAAAGAGATCTGCGCAAGTTTGAAAAACAGCCATCGCATACAATGGTCAAAGGTGCATATGCTACAATTTCTTCACCATCTTTAGTCTTGTATTGCACACCTTTGATTGTCCCTGCTTCTTCAAGCAGAGATGTGACTGCTCCTTGCTCCAATACAACCCTACACACAAATTGATAAACGAGGCTTAATTACCTCCGGTAGAGAGAAAAATGTTTCATAAGAAGAAGAGCCTATGCAATCAAATACTATATTTTGATATAGAACAAGTAGCGGCCCAATTCTATGATTAGTTGGATCAATCGAAGCCGATAAAAAATAAATAAAAATTGGACCGGTCGAAGCATCGGTGCCCAAGCAGCTTTTAAATTCCTCAGTCATGGCCGATGGTGAATTTCGGCCTAATTCTTTTGTTTAGGTATTCAATTGAAAGTTTTTGCCATTTTAGAAAATGTTTAGAATTTCAAATAACTCTTAACGTATAATTCCGTTTTAGTTGATTCCAGTTGGGAAAGTCTTATTTTTCTTTCTGATTTTCAATTTAACTAATTCCCTTTCGGGATATTTTATTTTTTGGTCATGAGGTCGTGATCTCTATTATTCAATATCTTTTAATCAATAATAACTTATGAGATTTTCTCTTTGTGATTCAAGAACAACTCGTGGATTCGAGTCCTATCTTCATTTGGGATAGTAGCTATATATTCTTTCGTGAATTTCGCTGCGTCACATTCTGACAGGGTCAATAAATTATGAAACAAAATGCAATTATGATTTGAAGGATGGAGATGTACTTGGCTAGCGATGCAGCTTTCTCCCGCATTCTCTGGACAAAGCGTCCATTGTGAAAGCTCCTTCCTGCCACATCCGAGTGAAACTTCTCCAAAGGATAAGAGAGTCTAGTACTCCTTCTTCCATCCATGAAAAGAGCATACCCTAATACCCGTTGGGCGTCTATTCCCTCTACACAATCTGTAGCCAAAACCTCGATGTTAATTCAACAAATTCACTCTACACAATTTCTCTCGCATCTCGGACGTCCAAAAATATTTTGAATGGTAGGTAAGAGTTTATGTAAAATTCGGACCGTCGGAAACACTTTTGGACGACTGTGATGGGGTGTTGCAGATAGGGGTGGGGATTTCCGACAAGAAGTTAACGGGGTAGAGTCGGCTATTTTTTACACGAAACACGAATATGACACGACACGACACGATAACACGAAAAATTAAGCAGGTCGGTTTAGGATTGAGAAAATTTTGACACAAACACGAGATGACACGACACAACACGACACGAGGTGGGAATTATGAGAGAACACGATAACAAAGTTAGCGGGTTAGGGTCGGCTATTTCTGACCCGGAACACGAATATGACACGACATGATAACACGAAAAGCTAAACAAGTCAGGTTAGGGTCGAGAGAATTCTGACAGGAACACGAAAGAACAGGACACGGTGTCCACCCCTAATTGTGGATACCACACGTAAGGTGCCAAGTGGTATCTATTTGCACCCAAAATTTTCTGCAAACAACCCACCATAGAATTTAACAAGTAAAACTCATTTACTGTAGCGTATGGTTTGACTTGATAAAAGTTTCCATGAGTTTCCAGCCCTACCTTCCAGTCCCAGCTCAATCAGTTTGAGGTAGCCACCTGGTTGTAGCAGCTCTCCAACGATCCGATCAGGCTCAGTCAAATCTCTCTCAATCACAAGAATCCGACGACCATCCTACAACCCATGAATTGGCACTTGAATTAGTTTGCAGTTTTATCAAATAAAATGTGACCATGAAAGTCTTCGACATGTATGTTTGTGACAGTCTAGGAATTTGTATTTATCACTCTAATTGGCTAAGTTTAATGATCTGATAATAATATAACCTCAAACATACATATAATCAAAACACGCAATATAAGAGTAGATTTTAGAGCATGCAATATAAACACAAATTTCCACTTGGTGCTACCATTAGCCATGCGCTACATGCTCGCTCGGACATGAAGATATTGAAGAAGAAGAAGAAGAAATAGATGGCAAGATCTATTTTTTGTTTGAGGTTCCAGAGAAAAACTTGGTGCCGGTTGGCACACATTTCAGCCGTCCAAAAATATTTCTGATGGTCCGGTGCAAAATCCTTTTGAACGGCCGAGATTGGTGCAAGGACACCACGTGTACCCTGCCTTATTTGCATGCACCCAAAATTTTCTCGAGGTTTCAGGTAAGAGATGCACTTCCTCGGAAACGAAAGAAAAAAAAAAAGATCTACTTTTCATTTGATCTTTTGGCGAATCACGAAATGATGATCTTCTCTAGCTACTTTGGTTCCTTACTCTCCTTATAAGAGGACTATAAGTTCTTCTTTTTGTTTTTCCTACCAACTCGGGCTAGTTTCATTGGCCGGCAGGTAGACAAGGTAAAATGCACGTAAGTTGACCAGGAAAAGGATACGAATTTCCAAATAGATTGCGAAGCCCAGAATCAACGGAAGATGCTAATTCCCCTAAATGTATATACCTTGCCGAGAGTGTGAGCGAGAGCGGCACCAGCAACGCCGGCACCAACGATAATAACATCGGGGTCATCGTCTCCTCCTCGGCAACTGTTTGCGGTGGTGGCGGTGGTAGTGGTGGTGGTGCTGCTCTCTCCTCGGCCATTCCGCTTTGCTATAAACAAATCGTACAAGCTGACGAAAAATAGCAAATTGTACACCACCACAAACCCCACTGATAAGGCCAGTACCGAGCCTAGCACCAAGTGATCCACCATTTCTTTCCCGGAGAGTGAGATTGAATGAACGACGCCAACTGACAACGACGACGACCACCCTCTCTCTCTCCCCTCCCCCTTTCTCTCTCTACTCTCTGGCTGGCTTGTTTTCTGTCCTGCGTGGATTTTGCCTGGTTTTGGAAAGTTTATTTCAGGTATGGAATATATTCCCCAAAGGATATCGTAAGCACGAGATAATTATTCACGGTTACTGGAACACAGTCAAGTGATGCTCTTATTGTACCTCTCAGAACCATTTCTTCGTGGGGCCCGTAGACTCAATGGTAGATCCCATGGTGTCAAAAATGTGTTCAAACACCACGGGGCGATGCTAAATTTAAGTTATGGAAGATGCACCCACAGGACGTTGTGGATTTAGGGAGTAGCTGTAGTCCCCCAATCCGACCGTTCATCCCACAATTGATGGTTTAGATTCACAGATGTAATTTTACAGCTAAAAATATATTATTACCGCTAAGAGTTAACAAATATATCTCAACTGTAGATTGTGTGATGGACGATCGGATCGAGGGAATTACAATCCTGCAGTGCCCCAAGGACCCCAAATCCGAACATCATAACCACAAGATAATTATGCATAGATTTTGGAACACGGCCACCTAGTGTCCTCTCGACACCGCAATAGATCTCATGGTATTAAAAAATATGTGGAATGTCATGTGGCAGTGTCCTAAGAACGCTAACCCTTTTCAGATGGCTGTTACAGCTTGACATGGACGTCAGGTTTTGATTTCTTCCCTTTAAACATATACTCCGTATCTATGTGGCGACTGCAGCCAATTAGTTTTTAAACTGTGAATTATGAATTCTAAAATATATACAATCTGTTTTTTAATTTTAATTATAATTATAGTCATTTTCGTACCTATTTACCTTCATTTTTTTGAATGCATGTCTCCTGGTGCAATGTGTGGGCCCATGTGCATTATACGTGTGTGTATTTGAGTGTCTTTATAGCACTCCCGTTCTCTACATCTAACTTTATTTGAATCATTTATGAAGCTCAATTTGCAAAAATGTATACACACTTTTTTATTTGACTTTTTAACAACAAAAAAAATATTTAATGACATCATAAAATACAATACTCGACAACGAATATGAGATGGGGAGTGTAAAAGCAACGGCGGAGCCAATGCAGGCCCGCCGGGTGCACGGGCTCCCATTGCATTTTTTTATTTTATAATTTTACTCTTTCTTGAATCAAATAGTTTACCCAACTCGCAAAAATACTCCCATATATATCAA
The DNA here is from genome assembly GCA_036023075.1 of Gaultheria prostrata. Taxonomy (NCBI): domain Eukaryota; kingdom Viridiplantae; phylum Streptophyta; class Magnoliopsida; order Ericales; family Ericaceae; genus Gaultheria; species Gaultheria prostrata. The sequence goes on along the minus strand of JAXBDA010002163.1, from coordinate 34,832 downwards.
GGACATTTTGTTTAGGGATTTTGTCCAATCCAAAACCCTACCCGTTTTGTTTCCCATCCCAAACAAGTAGAGGATTTCAGAGATTTTTTCGAGGATCTAGTAGAATACGGGCACATGTATGACAAAAATTGAGGAATGGATGGAGGACGGAGTTGAGTATGTCCCCACCCAGTCTCAGGTCCCCACCTTGCCTCGAATACCCGTATATTGATATACTTCACTTGTCACAGCTGCACCCCACTCCACTAACTCAAAAAGCCAACTTATTGCATTTTTCGAGGCAGATCATTCTCTCACAATATATTAAAGAAAAAGTCACAAAAAGCCAATGAACACACTTAGTGGAACACCTAGGGGACGTAGTAGTTGGAATAAACTCAAAATTGATGTTTATAATGAATTATGTATTCATAATTTTCTTTGTACCTTATTTGGCAGCATAAGGTACGGATAGTCTAAAAAAATCCAGGAATGGCCTGATACAGATATCACCAGAATACTTGTCCATATTCCTAAAAAAATTACATTTTCGGATCTAGTAATCTCCAAATTTTATTCGAATAACAAATCGGCTCTTGAGTTCTTTAAAGTTTAACCAATGAGAAGACTAGTTTTGCAATTTTATATATAGCGATTGAGCTTAAGAGATCTTTTGACCTTGGGAAGACTAGTCACTACTAAAAAAACAAAGAAATATCACGCTTCTCCGTGATCTCTGATGATTGATCCCGGTTATGAAACCATGGCCTATCAAGGTGTGATTGCATAGATTTTATGTAAGATATGATCTTCTTTTTTACAAAAATAGAGATTGTTATGTAAGATATGATCTCAGCTTTATAAAGACCCGTTATTATTACAGATAAAAAAGAATCACACTTTTAAGTAAAACCATGATGATATTTGTCAAATTTGGCCCTAACAATCTCAAAGTATTAACGTACTATCAATTTGGCCCCCCAATCTAGACATTTGTCAAATTTCGTCACTAGCATTTAAAATGCGAGTCAAAATGGCCATGAGACACCCAAACTTTTAAAATTATCAATTGCACTCCTAAACTATTATTTCGTTATCAATTACATTCCTACCGTCTCAATCCGTCACTAACATTTAAAATGCCGTTACTTATTTCTGTCAAAACGGGTGGTATTCTTGTATTTCACCGTCCAACACGTGTTTACTTCAGTTTTTATAAAAGTTTTGAACATTCTTTTTTACATTTTAGATTCCTTTCATCGAGACGAACTAATAATCTTAAAAAGTTAACGCAAAAGTAACAATTGTGAAAAAAAACTTTAATAAAGATAAAAATATAATCAAATAGCTTATTAAGCCAAACCTAGGCTTGGTTTGGCCTAAATAAACCACTTGGCTTTTTGTCATTATTCAAAAAAAAAATTGCACTTGTTAGTTTTGCCTCAAATTTTTGTAGAGTATTAATTATTCTCAACGAGAAGAATCGGCAAAGTAAAAATTTATGATCCAAATTCAATTTCTTTGATAAAGACAAAAATAAGCCAAAAATCTGTCTTCTTGAGCTTTTTGTTCTTATTCAAAATAAGTTTTGACTGTATATTTTTACTTTTCTAATTCCTCTCATTGAGACGAACAAATATTTCACAAAAAAATTGACGTGTAACTAAAAAATGTGATAATGGCGTTATCCATTTAAAAAAAAAAAAACTTGTTGTCTCATATTTTTATCTTTATTTAAAAAAAAAATCGCTTTTGGTAGTTCTGCATTAAATTTTTTACTTTTACCAATAATCAACAAAAATAAAATTTAAATAAAACGCGATGGACGGTGAAATACCAAGAATGCCCCCCGTTCTGACGGAAACAAGAATCGGCGTTAGGGCCGAGACTATTTTCAGTCACATTAATTTTAAACGTTAGAGACTAAAATTGGACAAATATCTAGATTGATAACCAAATAGACAGTTCGCTAATATTTTTAGAGACCCAAAAGTTAAATATGCCCTCATTTGTTTTTTGAAAAGAAATAAGCCCTCTCATTTGTTATCCAACACTTCTCTCACTTATTTTCGTGTGGTTTAGATCATAATAGTAACAGAGAAAAGCATAGGCATGGTAAAACTGGTAACTTAATTTCTGGATTGGGGGATGGTGCTGTTCCTTAAGGGACAACATGCATGCTGACTCTATCCGAGCCGTCCATGCTCGGCGATCAACAGCCCAGATTTGTTTGGATCTAAACAGATCTGCACTGTACATTACTGAACTGATTTGGGCCGTTGATCGCCGAGCACGAACGGCTCAGATGAGATCAACATGCATGCTGTCCCTTGAAGGACAGCACGCCCCCGGGTACTTTCTTCCATGCTCTTGTACATAGCACAGGTACCGCACTTGTAAGACCATATATGTGTTCAATATATAATGCAGATTTCACGGAACACGGGTACCTGCTGTGCAGATTTCGCACCGTACATTGCTGTGCAACCAAAACGAAACCGTTTTCGCTGAAAGCTAAGTGCTTCCCCAATTGCAGTATTGTGGGGCTCACATTCGGTGCAAAATCTGCACAGCAGGCACCCGGGTTCCCGGATTTCACTATATAGAGGTAGAGCCGGTTCTAAGGTTTCGGAGGCCGAAAGCAAAGTTATAAAATGAGCCTCTATATTTTTCAAGCTAATTTTGTCCAACAAATATTCATCATAAATAACAATTAGAAAAAGTTGACCAATACAAAAATTGTAACATATCATAGCACAAAAAAAAAATGCAAATACTTAGAACACTTTAAAATCTAACATTTGAAAATCGATCTGCTCGCATTTTTGCATACGTAGTAATTAAGTCTGGATACTCAAGCTTCTTCACCAGATCTTTTTCAATGGATAACATAATCAATCCATTTAATCATTCTTGAGACATTGTTGAATGTTGACTGGAGGTAATTTTTAATCAATTTCAACTTTATATTGTGCATATTTATACCTAGCCATATACAAAACCTAGTTGGACTATATATATACATACACAAAAGCCTAATACTTGGGGGCTCCTAATTTTGGGCATTTTGGGGGGCCAAAAGCCTAGGCTTTTTTGGGCTTTGCCCCAAAGCCGGTACTGTATAGAGGCATCGAGAGCACACCACGGTTCCACTACAATGATTTTTCTTTTTTTATAAGAGGTAGGAAAATACAAGTATGAATTATGTCAAAATGAAAACAAAGTCCACAATCATAACCCCAATCCAATTAATAATAGTCCCATTAATGGAAGAAAAAACCCCAACAAATAAAGGGGAATAACACCCACATAAAGGTGAAGATTGATTCGAAATCCTGACATCTTAATGAGATGCAAGAGTCTTACGAGCTTTAGTTAGTTACCACTACAATGATTATGTGAGCTTCGAATGAGGTTGATTGGATACATTTGTTTAAAATAATACTCCCTCACCTCATGTGAACATTGACCAAAATGTCAATGTTCACATTCAGCTCATGTTCTCTACTTTGACATTGACTTTCTGATCTTGATTGTTTTGCATTTTTTGTTTCTTGTTTTCTTTCTTCCGTCAGCAATTCGCTGAATGGTTTTTTTTAGTTTTTCCCTTTGCTTTTACTTTGCTTTGTGCAGCTGTGCTTAGTACTTGGCTTCTTCTCGATGTTTTATTTGTCGAGTTTTAATAGAATTTTATTACTGATCCAAAAAAACATTGACCAAAATGTCCTATTTCACTCTCCCCTTTCCTCAGCAAGTGGGGTTTTAGGTAAGGGTAAAAGTGGAAAACAATGATTTTAATCCAATTCCTTCAAGACAAAACAAACATGTTAATTAACAATCCCCTCTGCAAAATAAACATAGAGAAATTTTCATCTTCTCATTCCTAATCTCACTGAATTACCAATCGCAATTAATCGCAATCCCACGTAATTACAAATCCCAAAAATCAAACCTCGTGTCAAGCATGCATAGGTACTTAACGATATGTTTGCAAAGATGATCTTTACACAATCACAATGGACGTGTTTGGGATTCAATTATATTGAGTTGCTAATTATACATGGTAGGGTTTTTTATTATAACGAGAACCAGTAAAAATATTAGCATAGTAATAGATTTTGAGGAAGGATTATAATCAGAATTCACAAGCTCCTACAAAGTTGATTTTTGAATTCTGCATTCTTTAGTTCATTTTTTAGAATAAAAAACCTCGAAACACGACTATGGCACAACTGTATCCGGTTCCATTCAATGTATCCATATGCATCGACGTGACAAGAGTTTGTTCAATGTATGTGGGCCCACACGCAATGAACAACTTCACAAAAATGCATTTTAAACATATAATACATTTTCAAATCTGCACAATGCAAAACGCAAATTAAGCCTTGTCTGCCAAAGACGCTCGATGAGATTTACAAAAATACATTATCAAAGATGTTGGTGGTGGTGTGGAGTGCAGTTGGTGCCTCCCTTATACTTCTATGCACATGGGCAGGGTTTGATTCCCGTAAGCACTCATCCCCCCCCCCCCAACCCCCAAGTCCCCTAGAATAAAATAGATTAGGATTAACGAATGACGAAAAAAAAAAAAAGATGTTTTCCTTCTGAAAAAGAAAATTTGTTTCCTTTAGATGTTGCTTAAGTGGTGCATTACAGATGTTTATGGTGCTAAAACAACATCAGGCACCACCTATCTGTGTGCACAAATATTGATATACAAATTTAAACTCCAAAAGATGGGACGGAGTGAGAATCATTTGAGGCAGATAATAACAACGTTTGAGCATTATTTCAGGCTCTTTAACAGCCATTATGCCACAAAAAAGACTAATAAGGGGCCAAGTTAAAAGATTTAATTAGTTTAATGTGGTCGAGTACTGCATGGTTTTATAGTTTATTGAGTAATTAGAAATTTAGAGATAATTAGGGTTAAAAGTGTAATTAAGCGAATTAGTTACTACCAATAAGAAAAGGCAATGATGATGTTCTTAAAATATAAATTAAAATATGACAAAAGTAGTGACGATAAGTTGAAATTCTGGTGGAACCAAAGGAGTGGCTTTGCCAACAAACATTAGATTTAGATTTACGGAGCCGTGCGGTGAGCACAAAGCTAACTATTCTTTCGTCTTTTACTAGAAAAACAAACATTACTAGATTTCATCTTATGTATGTATTCCATATCAACTAGGTAGTAACGCATCAAATGATACCTCACATTTAATATTGTTTTTTTTTTTTAACCTTATTTTATTCCGGGATATATATGGAATATATTTGTAATAGCGAATGACCCGTGCCTGAAGGCACTCCACCGAACGAAATTAAAGTATGAAATATGTGAAAGACATTCTGATTCCATGAAGTTGCAGTTAAGCTAAATTTTAGCATGAAATACTCGAAGCTTTCCTTTTCAATTATTGTTGTATACGCGATGAAAAAGAGAGTGGAAATTTGTATTACCAAATTGGTAGTCATGAGTAAGGAAGGGGGAGAGAGAGAGTATCAAAATAGACAACGTTTTTTGGGTTCCCAAGTATAGCTGACCATTTAGGCGGCAAAATCTGAGCTCGAAAATGCATCTTGGCCATCGATTAAAAGCTTGATCAATTTGAGTCCTTGAGGGCTGGCGTGAAAATCAATCTCTACCATTTATTAAATCCAAGGGCTGAAAATATAAGAGATTCAAAAAACTGAGCCCTTTTATAATATAGATTCTTCCTTGGCGTTCTTCGTTTGGTTGTTTTTTATTTGTGTGTTTGGTCCATATATCGATTGATTTATTGTTTGGTGAGTTTTTCGATTGAGAGGTAAGACTTAGCAAATTATTGAACCTAGGCGAACTAGAATTTTTCATGTATGTTCAGGGCGAGATCTGAGGCCAATCCTGGCTTGAAATTCTTGTTTAGTTATTCAAACAATTTCAAAGCAATCAATAAGAATTAAGAAATAAACTACGAACACGCAATATACGTAGAAAACCCTAAGAAGGGTAAAAATCAGGGGAATGAATCAAATACTAAATAATCCATTGTGCGATTACAATTGATTTATATTTTACAATTGAAACTCCTCTCAATTGACCAAAGAACTAATTGTCAACTCCTCATTCATCGAAGCAAGTGTTTGATTGCTACACGTCTTAAATCTTCAAGCCCTCCGAGATACTCCCAAAAATTCACTGTAATAGAGGGATTCAACAAGTTGAATCAAAAGTTGAAGAAACAGTTCTTGGAGTAGATGACTTAGATCAAAGGTTGAAGTCCAAGGGCGGACACACTAATGGGTAACCTTGCTGGATTAAAATTTCCTACAAAGATGTACATATATTTTTAGACATTTTGGTAATTTTGCCCCAAATACCTTATACGTTATTCTCTAGATTTTGCCCAAGTAGCATGAAATATTTATAACCTTGCCCAAATGATTAACCGAATCTCCCCTGATCTTTTTCTTCTTTATGGCCCTACCATTTTTTAACACACTCTCCCTCGCATGCAAAAAAAAAACAGAGCACATAGGAGTATTTTTTCTTTTTGTGCTCCCACTATATCTTAACACTCTCTCTCTCTCTCTCTCTCTCTCTCCATGTAACACGACATATCTCTTTTTGCTTGTACATTAGTATTCTAATGTGTACTCCCTCCATACACCTTTAATTGTCCCACACGAAAATACGTGTAATTTTCAGACAAAAAAAAAGGTGTTTCCTTCAGTTCATATTTTTTGAATTTTCTCACCAACTCAAAGAACTAATCGAGATTTTTAATTTAGTACGAAGAAACTCGAAAAAATCGTGTCTGGAAGTTCTTTAATTTTTTATCTGAAAAATGTACTTTCGTAGGGGACCATCAAAATTAAACGAAAGAATTATATGTTGTAGATTCTTGACCCCGCTAATGGTAAATCTTGCGTCCGCCCCTGGGTTGAACTCCAAGACTCCAAATAACAACCTCTCTCTCTCTCTCTCTCTCTCTCTCTCTCTCTCTCTCTCTCTCTCTCTCTCTCTCTCTTAATGTCTAAAAAATATGGCTGCTGAAGTCGTCCATTTTAAACTTTCAGGGCCGGCCCTGACTTTTCAAGGGCTTAAAGCGATAAAAAAAAATATACACCCTTTACGAATTCTTAAGATAAGAGTAAAATAAAAAATATTCTCAATTTCTCAAGCCATTAGTAGCCAACAATGTCTTGTCACCTTACACAAATGATTTACAACAAAAGCAAAATACTTTGTCGAAAGTACGTGATGAATATACAAGTCAACTCTTATCTTGGTTCTCTCTATTTGACAAATGATGCAAAATACTTTATGCATTGCCAGCTCGACCTCGAAATCTGCCTCTAGTAGAATTAGGCTTACTATATCAGTATATTGGAGTGATTAGTTATTCCAGAGAAAGGGGATATGAAGGATATTAATGGATATCTATTTAATTTAGAAACCAAGTCGGAGATATTAAATGGATATGGTCGATATCACCAGATTATTGTTGCCAATAAACATTAGATTTCATCCTATGTAATAAGTGGTATATATATATATTCCGTATCAACTAGATAAATGACACATCAAATGGTACCGCACATTAAATATTATTTTTTAATCCATATTTTATCCTTAAAAATATATTGAACAGATTTGTAACGGTTCAGTGAACAAACACAACCAGACAAAATATCGGTAAATAAGGGAGTCAGAATACTACGTAGGTAAAAAGATTTTATGCAAACAGTGACAGATGTGGTGCATTGACGCAGCGACGTCAAATGGCCAATGTTTGGTCATGTATGGTCAGGGGTGAGATCCGAGACCAAATTGGCTGACCAATTCGCACTAAGAAAGTCTTAAGTACCCAGAAAGGAGACTTGGAATTTATTCAGAATGTATAAGTCAATGGTCCAGATTCATTGATATAAACATTCTCGGTAAATTCTGAATGTATAGTGGTGTTGTTTCGCTCTGCCAGCTCGACCTCGAAACCCGCCTCTGGTTGGTTGGAAGGGTGCTTACTATATTGGAGTGATTAGCTATTCCAGAAAAAGGAGATATGAAGGATATTAATGGATATATGTTGGAGTGATTAGCTATTCCAGAAAAAGGAGATATGAAGGATATTAATGGATATATGTTTAGTAATTTAGAAACCGAATATAGAGCCGGAGATATTAATGGATATGGTAGATATCACCAGATTGCTTATCTCCTCCATATTCGGTCCGCAAACATTTGATGTGACGGGTAGAAATTTTACTTATTTGTCTCCCAATTTCAACCTGCTAACAAACAACTTATCCTATTTTTCTTTTTTCTTTTTATTTTTTATCAAAAGAAAATGTTCCTATTCATTAAAGCCCAACGGCGAGTAAAACAACCCAATCCACAAAGAGTAAACAACAAAGCACCAAGGTAAGATAGTTAATTATCTCCCAAGTGGTGACTGGCTCATACGGTAGAACTCTTGGATGCCTCACGCTGCATCTTGGGATTGAGTCTCATTCCCCCCTTTCCCATGTAATAGATTAGGAATGACAAATGACCAAAAAAAAAATGATAGTTATCTCAATCATCTCGGCATGAGCCCTTGACTCTCTAACACATACTGCAAGATGCAAACAGTTCGGATGCACAAGCACACCGGACCAAAGCCGAGTTTAGTGTGAATCAAGGAGGAAGGAGAGGAAACTCCTTACGGATCCTCTAGATTCAAATCAAAATAAACAATGAGCACTAAAGGAGTCCGCAGATCTGCTATCTAAAGGCTAAACACTGGCAAGCAACGACCCCTAAAACCACGAGCATCGAAAGCTACTCCAGGACAAGCCCCCGCAAACACGGTGGGCTCTGGGCGCGGAAAAGCAAATGCTAGCGAAACCGACCACCCACGCAGCCACGACGAGCCCGATACCAAATCCGGGTTGAACACAGAGAACCAAATAAAGTAAGAAAATTATACCCACCACCAACCCACCAGATCTGGAAAAACCCGACTGGTAACAACACTGGACTGAAAACAACCAGGAGAAAAGGAACAAAAAATGGAACCTCTGGACTAGCCTCCTCCTTATTGACCACCACCAACAAGCCAGCAAGTCGGCCACCACCCGCCGCCTATACCTCGTTGAGCTGAACCCGAATAGACGGATCTACACCATGCCGCCAAAAATGCCATGGGAGCCAGCCCCCAAACTCCAAGAACGCGCCAGAAACAGGAGGGAGCATGGATAGGGTAAAGAAGTTCTTCAATTATACAGGTATAAGCCCTAGAAGTTATGAAGAAGAAATGTAGAGAGAGAAAAGAGAAGAAAAATATTTCTTATTGAAATGAATCTTCAGTACCGATAACAAGAGCAACAAAGGTATATTAATACCTGTTATACAACTAACTGAGACAAACGGAAAAGGCAACAACCGCCTTATGGGTTAACGGAAATACACCACTAACAGAAAGAAAGCATTACAGCATTACACTTTTAGAGCTGTCTGTTAACTAACAGAAAATCAAACCAGTTGCTACAGCGTAAGAAGCAAGCTAACTAGTGAACTAAGTGCTAATGAGCCTTGCTTACAGCCCCCTTCAAACCCAAGGGAAGAGACTGAACCTTGAGTTTGGAAGTAAGAGCTTGAAAACGAGCAACAGCAAGAGGTTTGGTGAAGAGATCTGCAGTTTGAGCCTCTGTAGAAACATGATGAAGAACAATTTGTTTAGCCACAACTTTTTCTCTGATAAAATGATAATCAACCTCAATATGTTTTGTTCGGACATGAAAAATTGGATTAGAGGCCAAGGCTATTGCAGATAAATTGTCACAAAAGATAACAGGAATGCCATCCAGAGACATATGTAAATCTAAAAGCAACTGTTGAAGCCAAACAATTTCAGCAGTGGTATGAGCCAAAGACCTATACTCAGCCTCAGTGTTGGACCTAGCCACAGTAGGCTGTTTCTTGGCAACAGTGTTATCCCCTAGAAAAACACAAAATCCTGAAGTAGAGCGTCTATCTAGCTGGCTACCAGCCCAGTCAGCATCACAGTATGCAGAAAGAAACAGAGGGGAGGGAGAAAAATAATACCCTTAATGCAAGGACCCTTTCACATATCTCAAAATTCTCTTAACAGCTGCAAAGTGACCCTGAGTTGGAGCATGCATATATTGGCAAACAGAGTTGACAGCATGAGATAGCTCTGGTTTGGTAAGTGTAAGATATTGTAGAGAGCCTACAAGTGATCGATACAACTGTACATCAGGAAAAGGACTAGAAGCATTAGGTAAAGTAGAAGGTTTGGTGGAAGAAGGAGAAAGACTGGGTTTACAATCTGTCGTGCCTGCTTTGGCAAGAAGATCCAAAGCATACTTCTTTTGGGTAAGAAACATTCCAGAAGTATCTCTCACAACTTCAATACCCAGAAAATAATGGAGATCACCTAGGTCTTTAATAGCAAATTTGCTTTGCAATTGTGTAAGAAGAGAGGTAATATAAGAAGGATTATTACCGGTCACTATGATATCATCAACATATATCAAAACATAGGTAAGATCTGAACCAGTAGCCTTGACAAACAAAGATGTGTCTGACAAGCTATTATGAAAACCAAGAGCAGTCAAATGGCTAGAGAATAAGGCAAACCAGGCTCTAGGGGCTTGTTTGAGTCCATATAAGGCCTTGTGTAACTTGCAAACATGAGAAGGTCTGGTAGGGTCCTTATATCCAGGAGGTTGAGTCATATAAACCTCTTCTTGTAACACACCATGGAGGAAGGCATTAGAGACATCTAATTGCCTTAGAGACCATCCAAAATGCACTGCTAGAGACAGAACTACCCTCAAAGTAGGTTGTTTGACCACAGGACTGAATGTTTCATTGTAATCCATTCCCTCTGATTGTTGATTTCCCCTAGCCACCAATCTAGCTTTGAATCTGGCAACTGTTCCATCTGAATGTCTTTTAAGTTTAAAAATCCAATGGCAGCCAATGATATTAGCTGTAGGAGGTGGTGGAACCAGTGACCAAGTGCCTTGTGATAGAAGGGCATTATATTCAGTGGACATAGCCTCTTGCCACTTAGGATGTTTAATGGCTGCAGCAAAGTTTGAAGGTTCTGTAGGTTCAGAAGGCAAATGAGAAGGTATATCAAAAGTAGTAGAAGAATGAGTATCAGAAGAAGAAGTTGTAAGAGATAGAGAGAAAGGAGTGAGAGGTTTAAAAATACCATGCTTAGATCTTGTTATCATAGGATGAGAAATAGAAGAAGGAGGAATGACAGGAGAAGGTGGAATTAGAGGAGAAGAGTGAAGAGGAGAAGAAGTAGAAGAAGATGCAGTCTGAGATGTGGAAGAAGATGACACTGGTATGGTAACAGACAAAGGAACAGAAGACATGGAAAAGGGAACATAAGTGTCAGATGCTAAAGTAATGTCAAAATACAAAGGAGAAGTAGAAATAGGAGAAAAAAGGATCAACATATGAGGATTTGTGAACAAGATCAACATAAGGAAACTCAGACTCTATAAATCTGACATGTCTTGAAGTGTACACTTTGTGAGACTGTGGTTCATAACATCTGTAACCTGTAGTGTGTGGACAGTAACCCAGAAAAATACATGGAGCAGATTTAGGGGACAGTTTATGAGAAGAATATGGTTTCAGCCATGGAAAACAAAGGCAGCCAAACGGCTTTAGAAATGTGTAATCTGGAGGAGAATGAAACAGAAGAGTAAAAGGAACCTGAAATTGAATAGAAGAATGGGGCAATCTGTTAATGAGGTACACACTAGTTAGGAGTGCTTCCATCCAAAAGGTAAGAGGCATATGTGCTTGATGAAGGAGAGTGATGGCAGTCTCCATCAAGTGTCTATGAGATCTCTCTGCCCTACCATTTTGCTCAGGTGTATGAGGACAAGAAGTCTGATGAATGAGGCCATGCTCAAGAAACAAATGACAAAGATATTTATTGATAAGCTCACTACCATTATCAGACCTAAAGGACTTAATGGTTTGATGAAACTGAGTTTGGACATATGCAGTAAACTGAGTTACTATGGTCTGTACATCGGATTTGTAATGCATGGGAAAGAGCCATAAGTATCTACTAAAATCATCCAAAATGACCAAGTAATATCTGAAACCCCTAAAAGAGGCTACAGGGGATGGCCCCCACACATCCATATGCATAAGATCAAAAGGTGCTAAAGCACAAGAATCAGATAAGGAAAATGGCAATTTGTGACTTTTGTTCACATTGCATGAAGTACAATTAAGATGAAAAGGCTTATGAATTGGTAAATTGAAATGTGTAGCAAGATAATGAAGAAGAGTAGAGTTAGGATGACCTAGTTTGTTGTGCCACACAAGAGCAGAAGAAGAGGAGGAAGTAGAAGGAGATGAAGCAAACAACATAGCTTGAGGAACACTGCTAGTATAGGGCTGAATTGGATAAAGGCCCTTGTGAGAAAGTCCCTGATGTAGAATCTAATTGGTTATTCTGTCCTGAATAACAAAACCAAATTAATCAAAGACAAAACGACAATGATTGTCAGAAGCCAATTTATGAACTGACAATAAGTTGTGACTAATAGCTGGAACATAAAGTAATTGAGTAAGAGATAGAGTAGATTGAGAAGTAGGGAACACTGCAGTACCAGTGCAAGATATAGGTAAGGAGTTACCATTTCCAACCATCACTCCTGTAGTTCCAGTATAAGGTTGATGAAGAGAGAGATTGTTCAATTCATTGGTGACATGGTTAGTGGCTCCACTATCTAGGTACCAGGTTCCAGAAGCACCAGGAGTAGGGGATGGAGATGGAAGAGTTGGTGTAGAGGAAGAAATAGAAGTGGGATAAGTTGAATAAGAGGGATGAGACTGTGAGGTATATGGATATGGTGGTGTAGGAACAAAGTTTGGATATGGTGGTGTATTTGAGGAGGATGTTTGGTGAGGTGGTAAAGTAGAGGTGAAATAGGCTTGAGGTGGTGGTGTAGGCAAGATACCAGCCATAGATGGATGCATAGCTGGAGGTGGATACTGTATCATGTAAGCCTGAGGGTGCACTTGTGGAAAACCAGTAGTATTATAGGATACTGGTTGATAATGAAGATTCAAGCGATGATGACAATCTTTTGCAATGTGATTTGCCTTGTCACATATTTGGCAAGTAGGTCTAAAACCACCACGTTGATTTCTGAATCCCCTTGGTCGATTGTTATTCCTGAAACTGTTGTATTGCTGAGGGTATGGTGCCATAAACATAGGTGATTGTGGCTGATTACTTTGTGGCAATGACTGTGAGGGATAAGGACTCTGTTGTAGAGGATTTGATGAAGAAGGTGTAGAGGATGATTCCTGCTGTTGAGATAGTTGAAAAGATGTTCCAGCCGTGGAACCTTGCAGTGGAGAGAATGACCCAGAAGATACCCCTGGTGCAGCAGTACTTGGTGTAGCAATAAAAACAGATGAGGATAAATTGGCATTCCCATTCACAAGAGAAGACCTGTTCTTTCTCATTTCTTCACCATTCAAAACAGTAATCAATTCCTCAAATGAGATGTCACCTAATCTTGCACCAAGTGCAGTCTGCACAGGGTCAAACTCAGGTGGTAAACCATGTAGTGTATAGAAAATCAGATCTTCTTCTGTCACAGGGGATCCCGCTGCTGCCAGTTTATATGACAACTGCTTAATTGTGTCAAAATATGCTTCTAGGGTAGATGTCTTGGTTACATTGTACAGTTGTCGTTTTAGGTCATGGATGTGTGTCCTAGATACAGAGTTGAAACGATGCTCCTGAATTTCCCACACCTGATAAGCATGATCTAACCCTAATATCAAAGGCAAAGTCGTCGCTGACAGAGTAGCTGTGATACACGAAAGTAATTGACTGTCAATTACTTTCCAAAGTGCAGAGTTTGGTTCAGAAACAGTGATTTCATTTGTTCGTACAGTAGAAGATAGAGGACAAGAGATCGATCCATCTACGTATCCAAAGAGATTATTGGCTTTCAATGCATGTTCGATTTGTGTTCGCCACAGAACGTAATTATGTGAATCTAGTTTGATAGTGACAAATGAGTGGATATTAGAGATCAGAAATACTAACGATGGTGGTAGATTCAATTTTACGGTTGCAAACTCAGATGTACTGTTCGCTGAGGAAGAGGAATTCGCTGGTGTTGCCATGAAATTCGTTGTTTAGAGAGAATCAAGGATGCTCCAGAATTGAACTACTTGACTGATGTCGAATCAAGCTCTGATACCATAAAAAAGTTCTTGAATTATACAGGTATAAACCCTAGAAGTTATAAAGAAGAAATGTAGAGAGAGAAAAGAGAAGAAAAATATTTCTTATTGAAATGAATCTTCAGTACCGATTACAAGAGCAACAAAGGTATATTAATACCTGTTATACAACTAACTGAGACAAACGGAAAAGGCAACAACCGCCTTATGGGTTAACGGAAATACACCACTGACAAAAAGAAAGCATTACAGCATTACACTTTTAGAGCTGTCTGTTAACTAACAGAAAATCAAACCAGTTGCTACAGCGTAAGAAGCAAGCTAACTAATGAACTAAGTGCTAATGAGCCTTGCTTACATAGGGAAGGTGAAACACATTGTTGAGGGGGGTGGCAAAGGAGGAAGCCAGCCCCCCATCCCCGTCGAAACCTAGCTCTTTCTCTCTCCAGGGCTTTTTTTTTTTTGGAGTTGGCGGAGGGAGTATTGGGTATGTCAGTTTCATGCCTCTTTTTCTTGTTGGTAAATGGAGAAAAAAAAAACCAACCTTGAGCCAATGAGAGTGGATGAGTCGAAGTGACTTATATCTAAAAATTCAACCATTCAGATAATGAAAAGTGATCATAATGATCATCTCTCGCTTATTTTGAATCCAAATAAATTTTTTTCCCATTGGAGGATTTGTTTTGATCAAAAAGCAAACTTTATTACAACTATTTATTTTTTACTACTCAGAGAGAACTGGTTTTTTTTGTCATAAACGAAAAATTTATTGCTTTGGGGCAAAAAATTGAGAACGAAACTTTTTATTATTTATTCTACTATTAAAAATGATGAATGTGTCAATATAAGACACTTTGGCTCATTCTATCCTGTATTTGGTTAAACAGTTATTGGTTGGTGTCAATGTAATGAAAATTGAAACCACGCAGGGTTTATAGTCATTTTTCATATGCAGGGAGGTATCTGTCATTAAGACAAACCTTAGGGGAAGCGTCAGCAAAATTTGTCCATTTTTTTTAACAAAATAGTTTATGTTCCGCTAATGTAGCGCGAAAATCGAGATGGGTTTGAAAAGAGTCTTGCTACATACCCAGAAACTTTTACCCAGAAAATACCCTCACACACTTGTGTGTGTGGGAGGGTATTTTCTGGGTAAAAGTTTCTGGGCCTCTATCATTTCTGGAGAGCAATACTAGGAACGCTTACAAACTCGGAGCACAATTGTCTAAGGAACCATTCGATGCCAGCTCTAAGACTACACAGATCAAATGTTTCCCGACACCGTTACGTCCACCACTATGTTCTATAGTTGTGTTCTTAGACTTTTCGTTCTTAAGAGAGACGGAGGGTGGTGGGTGTTTTCAATCCTGAATTCGGATTGTTTTGAGAAAAAGCACAGAGTGAGATGTTAGATCAACTCCAGCCCTGAACCTTTTTTTTCCTCAAATTTGCTCAAAAATCTTAATAAAAGCTCATTTTGATATTGTCTTCTCCAGTCCTAGACTCAAATTTCAAGCCCTAGCCGTTGTCCTCCGCCCCTCACAGCCACCGCCGTCGATGAACGCAAGTACAAGAACGGCCTTTTCAAACGAAGGCAAGTACGATGGCGAACGCACGGCGACAGACGTTGCTCAGATCGAACTCGAACAACGGCCTCCTCAGACCCCCAATTTCACCCTCAGGAGGTCAAAGAGAGAAAACAAGTACAAGAAGTACAAATCAAAGTTGAACAAGAAGAGGCGTAGAAGATGAACCAACAGTAAACATGGAAAATGACGAACGGCGGCGGCGGCGGCCACTTTCCGGCAACGAACGCTGCCACAAAGTATCCATTGAAGATTTGAGTAAAGGTTTTGTTCTCCCTTGATTTGGGTAAAAATTTGGGTAAAACTCAATTTGATATGGGTTTGGTTCAAAGATTTAAGAGGATTTTTGGATGTTTTTACTCAGATTTTGAATTTGAGTTTGAGTAAGGGTTGGACTTGCTCTTAGTACTAGTTCTTAGGTCTGTTCTTTTTTTATCTGTTTGACAGCTTCTATGCTGCAGTACTGTTCCTTCGATTAGTAATGAGATGTGTAAATAGAAAGCCCTGTAAATCAAAAAGCAGTTTGTCCCAGCTTGGTTTGGGCTGTATCAAGATCAGCCCTAGCCCACCTAACCCCAACAAATTCCCAGGCCGGCCTGACCCATTCTCCACGGCACAGGTTAGAATTAATTCGGTTCTCTCCAGTTGGGAAGAAAACTGGACCATTCCAGTTTGAAACCGTGGGCCCATGTCAGGGCCTACTCCAATGGTTTGAGTTGTTCACAGTTCAAAAAAAATCAAACCTTTTACACAAAAAAAAAAAAAAAAATTTAAATCAAACCAAATTCATGGGAGTTATATTTCTTGAATCACACTTGTGGTATCATGTATACATTTCAAGTGTAGCATAGTTGGTCATCATTTCACATTCTAGAATAAGAAGTTAAGGGGTCAAATTTTACGGAATGCGAGAAAGGAATGGTTATTTCTTCATCATAATGGTCTTCTTTTGTTGGTTCATTTTTTTTTCCATACGGTGGTATTTGTTGGGTTCTTGTCTATTGGGTTTACATTAATTACACTTGTGGTATCATATATATGTTATTGTTGGAACTCCATAATACATGTGAGTGTGATTTTTCATGCATTATATAAAAAACATTACTGAGATGGACCGACCAAAATAAAAAAGGGTGCAATCTTCTCTTCCAATTGGAGAGAGATTTTAGGGTGTGCTTCGTACTCAAAACTCAACATTTTGTGCAAAATCAAAATGGAACCATCCCATGCTTTTTTTTTTTTTTATGTGATCAGAACTGTTATCTTCCCTTTACACAATTTCTACCTAAATATTGTATGGAGGTGAAAACATATTGCATACAACGGATACAAAATGTAGTGTTATCAACAAATAGAAAGTTGCATAATTAGGATACCGATGGAGGTACGCCGTCACTGATTAACCCAACACGTCGTGCGTGGTCACTACCACGTACAAACAATGTATGTCACAAGCGCGCGCGGTACTCTTGCATGGAAAAACATGGAAAATTTACGTTATACTTTATCATGCCAATAATGATACATACACACACTTTCAACCACACACAACCACACACCCTCTCACATGTGGTGGGGCCCACTGTGGGTTCCACATGGTGTGGGCCCCACCACATGTGAGAGGGTGTGTGGTTGTGTGTGGTTGAAAGTGTGTGTATGTATCATTATTGTTATCATGCTAACACTTGTCGACATACTCCCTCCGTCCCAAATTGCTGGTTCTTCTTTCCATTTTGGGATGTACCAAAATATTTGTCTCATTTCTAAAAATATTCATCAAAACAGGGTGATTTTCCAGTTTTACCCTTAAAAAATATTTTTTCCATCTCAATTTGTTTGGCCATTATCTTTTATTTTATACGATTCTTATGATTTTGATAACTCTGTATAATAAAACTAATTGATATCTATCAAACAAGATCCATATTGGTGCGTTTCATATAAAAAATTAGCCTCACAAATTGGCCACAGTAATTTTGACTGGATTTAGGGGCAAAACAGAAAAGACAATACAAAATTTTCACACCCCTTAAAAATCCACTTCCCCAAAGGGGGTAAGCAAATTGGAACGGAGGGAGTAGTTTTAAAAAATTGCACCCAAAATAAATGAGAGAAGTGGTGGACAACAAATGAATTATTTGAGTAAGTGAAAGGATAGATGAAGAAAAGAATGTGAGATGGGGGAAGTAAGACATTGCTAACAGGAAATAGACATTGCTAATAATTTGCATAATACACGCCCGCCAGTATGAATACGAAAACGTCTTTTAAAAAATATCTCAAACTAGTAATATTCACGAGAACGAGGATTGACAAAACAAGCATAAAGCGAGAAGCACGAGCGAGAGCGAAAAGTCCTTTTAACGTGATTGTAATTGTAATGGACCACCAAAACAAACTGGGCTTTTGTTTGTGAAATCTTCTTGGTTTTATTACGGGCCGGTCCACAAAATAAATATTTATTACCATTAAGG
Source organism: Gaultheria prostrata (assembly GCA_036023075.1). Lineage (NCBI taxonomy): Eukaryota > Viridiplantae > Streptophyta > Magnoliopsida > Ericales > Ericaceae > Gaultheria > Gaultheria prostrata. The sequence continues at coordinate 16,554 of JAXBDA010002163.1, read as the reverse complement.
TCAATCACTCTATTTAATTACCATTAAGGTTAATTATTTATTTTTTGGTTTAGGTTTAGGGTGCACTTTCCTATATAGGGTTTTAGTGGTTTAGGCACTTTCATAGTGTACCCTAGGATTTTATGCACTTTCATAGGGTATCCTGGGGTTTAGGTTTAGGTTTAGGTTTAGGCACTTTCATAGGGTACCCTACGGTTTAGGCACTTTCATAGGATAACCTAGGGTTTAGATCTATGGAGCACTTTCCTATTCTAGGGTTTTAGTAGTTTAGGCACTTTCATAGGGTACGCTAGGGTTTAGGTTTAGGCACTTTCATAGGATACCCTAGGGTTTAGGTTTAGGGTGCACTTTCCTATTATAGAGTTTTAGTTGTTTAGGCACTTTCATAGGGTACCCTAGGGTTTATGTTTAAGCACTTTCATAGGGTACCCTAGGGTTTAGGTTTAAGCACTTTCATAGGGTACCCTAGGATTTGGGCACTTTGATACGGTTTGGGGTTTAATATTTAAAATGTAAAATAAAAAATAAAAAAGAGGAGAGAGAGAGAGAACGTTCCTAATGTTAGGACCGTTACTGTTCCGCACTGGACCACACATGGGGGTGGAGTAATCGGTGCATTTTAAAATTTGTTAGTGGACCTGGGCGTCCACTGGGCCACGAAAGTGGAGCGGCCCGTAGTTACCCCAATCTTCTTCCTTTTGGGGAAAAAACAACAAGCTGGGCTTTTGTTTGTGAAATTTTCTTCCTTCAAGGTTGCAGCTGGAAAATGTGCAATCTCTTTCACAGTTGATAGATGTCACAGACTCACAGCTCAAACCGTGAGAGCAATTTTGTTGACCCTCCTTAAAAGAGGGTCAACAAAACCCTCTTTCCTATTGGTTGAATTAATGTGGGTCCCACCAATTTGTGATGTCATGCTTACCAAAAAATGCATTGCATATATCACATTGTGGTAAACATGACATCACTTTATGATGAGACTCACATATTCCAACCAATGAGAGGGAGAGTTTTGTTGACTCTCTTTTGAGGAGGGTCAACAAAATTGCACTCTCACACCGTGGACATATGCATATTTTTAGGCGCTTTTCCAGTAAAGAGGTTTTTGTTTTTTTGTTTTTTTTTTTTTTTACTTTTCACACATTTTATAGATGGTCATTCTCCTCACATACCTTAACTAATCCGAAGGTGTTTTCTACTTTTTACATTCCACAAATGCCCTGAACCATTCCTATTTATTCCCATCCCATCCTACGCCCCATCCCCATCCCCACCCCTTTATGACCGACACAATTAATTACTAGTGGCTGTTCAAATTGAATGGGCACATAGCTGATGAGTGGTGACTATTCACTTTGAAATGGGGTTGTGTCTTTTCGGACATAACCGTTTAGCCTCAAGCACCAACTAATACTTCATTCCCCAATAGGTGCATATTTGTGTATATAAATAGTCCATTCTGCTCCTTTTCGGCACTGAATCTATGCAATAACACACACACAAACACTATGCATACTTACTCATTGAGAGACAGAGAGTGTAAAAACTGGTGTTGGTTCGCTGGGTACATAGATTGCACTGCCGCTTTCGTGTATTGTTCCACCATTGTATCCTGGGAGGTAGACATTCAAGAGTTTGTGGGCACCGTAATGAGGACGAATCTATCTTACTTAAGGACATAGTGCTCACACTAGCCTTGGTCATTGTTTGATTCCTCGCATTTGGATTTCGGTAATCACTGTGAGTTGTTTATTTTGTCTATATTTTTACATACATTTGACGCTCAACATATATACTCAAAATATCTAGACTCTCCATTTTAAAAACCCTGATGTGTAGATCATCAAAAGACAAAATTAAGGCCAATCAAATAATCATGAGATCAACACACGATTAGATTGACAAAAATATATGATTGTCCGACTGTTTAAATTGAGAATCGAAGAGAATTACATCGATCAGTCAATTAAATAATAGTATTAGTAATCGCAAAATCATATTGATTAAATATGTTTTTAGAACAAATCAATCAATAATTTTTTTTGAAAAAAAAAAGAATGCGATCTAATGTTAAAAATGATTTTGAATTTAATTATGTTACGTAAATATATCTAATACTAGCTATTTGAACAAACTATTTGGCCAATGGGTGCCTTTTTGAATTGTAACAATTTATGAAATTGAGTAAATCGGTAACTTAATTTGGCACCTTTTCCAATCTAAGTATAACTTTTTGTGTATATGAATTACGTAATCTATATTAGGTACAAATCTATATATCTGTTTCTCACAATTACAACTCTGATGCTTGGGAAAAACATTGATTTTTTTTTTTGTTTGTTTACAGAAAATAAATTCTCATGATCCAAGAAAGGAATCGTTCAAGATGGTCACAGACTTGGCATTGCTTTTAAAAGTTGCTCAATAGAATACACTTACATATAATGTGTTGTGATGCAGACCCAAAACAAAAAAAGATAGCAATAGTGAAGGAAGTATAAAAAAAAAAAGGCTTTCCGAGCAAAGTTGCACAAACTGAAACAGGAGTTACGTGACGCAATATCTGAGAAACAAATCCATATAGTCGAGTTCAAGACAAAGAATGCCCACATGTGCTAATATTATCTCAAAGCCACAAACAAAAATGAGGATATTTCATGATTGATTATTAATAGATTATTGGAAGAACGTGGCCTTCATTAAGAAGTTATTACTAAAATATATTAGTATTAAAGACACTGATCTCACTGACATATCCAACTCCAAAAATAATTACAATGCCAACTATTGGGCAGAAGAATACATATCACGTGCAACGCACGTGACAAAACCACTAGTAAGTCTTAAAAGTATAAAAACCAAAAGTTAGTGGAATGGGCTCTTAGGGCATCTCCAGACGTTATGACAAAAAAGTGTTGTTATATGACACAAAAGTGTAAAAAGTGGATTCCATTTTTGTGTTGTTATGACAAATTATGTTGTTAAGATAAGAGGTATTGCAGTGGTGGTGTTAGAATATTGTTAAAGTATGAAAAGTAGGGTCAAGCTTTTTCCCTTTCTCTCTCCTCTCTCCTTCCTTCTCCATTTCTCTTTCCTCCATTTTCCCATTTCTCTCTCCTCCTCCTGCCAGATTCCTGCCCAGCGCCTCTCTCTCTCTCTCTCTCTCTCTCTCCCCTCCCTTAGTTAGCCGTACAAGTACAGTTATCAACTGAGATATTTCTTACACCCTTTTTCTGACCCTAGCCACATATTAACTACACGATTGAGACCAAAAAAAAGAAAAAATGTTGTTAACTGACTATTTCTTACCTTATTTCTTACACTATTGTCTTTACTGGAGATGCCCTTAGTCTTTCACAAGAGTATGAATTTAGCTATACGTTCTTATTAGTGCATGTGAAAAGGTTTAATAAGTCATATAGTTAGGACTTTTTTTTGGATTTGAATTCTCTCTGATCCTTAATTTGGACTGAACGGGACAGTCCAAATCTGGATCGTCCATTGACATAATCAATATTTGAACAAATTCAAACCATTAATTGTAGCAAACGGACGGTTTGATTTGTACTGTCCTGTCCAATACGGCACTACGATATGCGCTGACCATTTTTGCCCAGAAACTACCCAAAAAACAAATGTAGCAAACTCTTCCTTGCAAGAGTTTGTAACTCTTCTGCGCAAGAGTTTGCTACATTTGCTTTCTGGGTAAAAACTTTCGGGGTACGTAGATTTGCAAGAAAGAAACAATTACTCCTAGCAGATTAAAATATTAAAAAAAAAAGTAGGTTTATATTAATAACTAATTAAATATAGTTTCGATTTACAATTGATCCAACGACTTTTCATACTTTGCCCCTAATTAATTTGGGGATTTGTGGGAGAAAAACTAGGAAATTTTCAGGTTTTGTTTGCTCTTTTTACTATTCACGTTTTTCATGACAGGTCATTCTCCTTATATACATCCATTACAAAGTTAAGTGGGACGGACTTTTAGTCATCTAGAAGCCAATGAATTTAGCTATATGTTCATATTAGTGCATGTGAAAAGGTTTAATAACTCATGTAGTTAGGACCTTCTCTTTTTTTTTTTTGGATCCTCTCCTATCTTTAATTTAGACTAGACGGGACAGTCCTAATCTGGATCATCCAATATTCATAATCAATATTTGAATAAATTCAAACTATTAATTATAGCAAATGGACGATCTAGATTTGTACCGTCCCGTCCAGTCCAATTAAAAGAGATGATCCGAACCTCCCTTCTTTTTCTTTTCTTTTTTCATCTTTCAGCAATTTTCACTGCTGAAATCAAGGGCCTTTTGGCTTTGACTCTATATTAGCTGGGGCGGAGCCAAGATTTTAGATAAGTAGGATCAAAAATTTAAACTACAAGCAGTTCACGTTTTCAATTTGCAAGAAAGAAACAATTACTCCTAGCAGATTAAAATAAAAAAAAGTAGGTATATATTAATAACTAATTAAATATAGTTTCGATTTACAATTGACCCAACGATTTTTCGTACTTTGCCCCCCTTATTTTGTGAATTTGTGGGAGAAAAACTAGGGAATTTTTAGGGGGTTTTTTGTTCTCTTTTTTACTTTTCACGTTTTTCATGGCAAATTATTTTCCTCACATAAATCAACTAAAAAACTAGTGGAACGGGCTCTTAGTCATCTAGAAGCGTATGAATTTAGCTATATGTTCTTATTAGTGCATGTGAAAATGTTTAATATGTCATGTAGTTAGGACCTTTTTTTTAATTTGGATCTTTTTCGGTTCTTAATTTGGACTAGATGGGAGAGTCCTAATCTGAATCGTCGAATATTGGCATAATCAATATTTGAACAAATTCAAATCATTAATTACAGCAAATGGACGATATAAATTTGTACCGTCCCGTCCAGTCCAGTCAAAAGACATGATCCAAACCTCCCTTCTTTTTCTTTTCTTTTTTCATCAATCAGCAATTTTCACTGCTGAAATCAAGGCCATTTTGGCTTTGACTCAATAGTCTATAGTCCTTGGATTCAACCATGGGAACAAAAGTTCTCTCTTGCATATGGAGTAGCATTGTCCCAATGCCGTGAGATGCAACCTTGGCTTTTTCACCCTTTCTCCCGTTTGCTGTTTCTATGTGTTTTTTTTTTTCCGCCCTTTTTTAATATCGTAATCTAGAGAGAGGGAGATAATATTGCCTACAGTAAACAAGGGTACGGATCTTCTCCAGTTCAACTTTTGAACTGGACGAGACAGTCCTAATATATAATGTACATCAGTAAAATTACGGGTTTGGATTTGCTAAACAGTTTTGACCGGTTAAAGTTAATCCATTTCCAGATCGAGTGCAAATTTGTTCACCCTCATCTAATGAGGGTCAACAAAACCTTCACCATGATTGGTTGAATTGGTATAGGGATCCACCACAAATGGTGTGGATCCCACAATAAAGTGATGTCATGTTTATCAAAAAGTGTATTGATTCTGTAAACACATACCACTTCCACCAATCAGAGTGAGAGTTTTATTCACCCTCATTAGGTGAGGGTGAACAAATTTAAACTCTTTCAGATCCTATTTGATTTGAGAGGAAGGTAGATATGAAGCAGGAGAAAATTTTGGGTGCAAATAGAATACCGCATGCGTGGTGTCCGAGTGCGCATATCGTTCGTCCAAAAGTATATTGGACAGCAAATGCATTTTTTTTGGGCAATAGAGAGAAAATTTCATTGATAGCAACGTTACACTGTGTTGTCGCTATTACAGAAAGAAAACACGCCAGCGACCAGCGAAGACCATAATAATGCTAACCTGTCACGACTTAGCATTGGGCTTACAGAACAACACACAGTGCTCCACACAGAGATGGCCAACAAACGGCCAAGAAAACAGAACACTGATGTGCAAGTGTGCATCAATGTAACCTAACAAAACAACCTAATTAAAACACACAAAAGCACAAACACCACCGCAATAGGTTACAAGCTCAAGGTATAGCCGCCCGAAATGGAGCTCCACCACTGTTGAAACACCGTCACAACGCAACGTCCAACAAACACAACATTGACCTTATTCTCATCCGCTGCTCGAACAAATATAAAGAACCAGAGACCCTTGCATGCATCCAACCCGTTTTGAAAAACCCAATTTGAAAGACCAAGTCTGAAGAAACCCAATTTGAAAACCGATGCATTTTTTATGACTTTTCATGGTGTTTACTAGTGTATTTTCCACGAACTTCGAGTTCCATAATTAGAGTCTTTGTTATAGAGTCAACTTTATAGAGGCTTCTCATTCTTTCATGCAGAATGAACTTCAGGGGGGTTTTACACTAACTTGGTTTTTTTCGCTTTTTGGTTTTTTTATGTGAGAACTTGAAAAATACGTTGATTTTTTATGGTTTTATATAATATATTGTGAGGAGATTACTTATCTCAAAAAATGCAGTAAGTTGACTTTTGGTTTTTTATAGGATTTGCCTTAGCTGTCTGTTTCTTGGTGAATGTTTGAGATCTAATAAAAGTATGTATACTACTCTAGGTCTCAAACTCGGAACATTTTAGATGCTTATTAAATCTTGTGGTTTTGCTATTCGGGATTTTGCTTTTGTTTTAAACAGGCCGTCCGCTACTAGACAATGGAATTGGTGTCCTAAAGATTGATCGAATTCGAATGCGCATAAATTTACCCTAACACTCTTCTTCGATGCCTTGTTTTTGAGAAATATTAATAGGTAATTGATATTTACACCCCCAAATTGTTAACCACGTCCCTTTTTTTGTCTTTTAGTTAAATTTTTACATATAAAAATTTCGCTGGAAGACCAAAAAAAAGGTGTGAATAAAAATTTGGAGGAGGTAGAAATCATTCTCCTATTAATAACCTGTAGTTATTGTACTTTTAGATTCCAAATCCGTGTGATAATATAATCCGGAAACATGTATTCAAACTATGGCCCCTTGGCCGAACTTTTAGCAGACTTTTTGATCCGGTGTTTTTGGTTGTTTTCTTTTAATCTTTTCAAAATTTGGATTAAAATTTTACATGACATCGTTTGTCTCGATGAGAGAAATAAATAAAATATAAAATTATTGATCAAATTTGAAGAAAGTTTACAAAAAATGACTAAAAAGAACCAAAAAGTTTTGTTCTAACTAAATTCTCCACGAGTGGATGGTAGACAATAAAAATTTTAAATTCATTTTATTAGATAATTTTATCTTAGTAGTCCAATTGTTAAAATCCAAAATCTAGCAGGCTATCAAATGTATGAGGTAAGAAATATCTAAGATGTTCACTTTTCAAATCCGGCATATCTTGTAGATTAAATTCGAATGGAGATGGGTGTCTTAAACCTTAAATTCCTTTTCAAAAATGTACTTAATCCCTCCGTGCCAGATTTTTTTGTCCATTTACGCGCATGCGTGCTATTTTTCAATTGCTTATATCTTTCAATCTACATTATTTCTTCACAATTTTAAAAATTTGTCTGATATAATTCATCGGTATTTATCAAACGAGATTCCTATCAAATACATATAATATTATATATTTGAAAGATTAAATTTTTTTTTGAAGTGTGTTGTGAATAGTGAAAGTTGATAAGAAATTTGGGAGAGAGGGAGTATATTTGTATATATGATAAGATTGTATTAAACTGTATTTTTTTACAATTAAAGAAAAATTAAATTGCCGAATGAGTTAGCCAATAGGAATGTTAATTTCTAAACGAAGGTTTACAATAAGCTTTCCTATATAGACTTTGACATTTAAAATATATAAATTCTAGTACTATTTTTTTGAAAAAAAGGTCAATAGTTTAAAATTAGATTGCCGTCTCCGATCGTCACGAGAGTTCCCAAAAAATTAAATAAATAAATTTTTTCGAGCCGAGATTTGTACTATGGATGTGTTGTGAGCTGAGATGGGTTCCACTTTGCGCGTTATATTACTGCAAACACTTATTTTGTTGAGTTCGTAGACACGGCCGTTTACAAAACAAATATGTCTGATCGTTATCAGTAGTTATATGATCGGATCACATTTATTAACAAAGACTTTTACTTCCGAATCAATTTTTCGTCGAAATTGAATTATTGGTTTACATTTATACCTTTGATCTTCGCCACCATTCTTGTAATTCAACGTTTTAATATTCCTAATTGCTTTTAAAGATTTAAATTATCAATTAATTAATTTTCTTTTAAAGACGTATAGATGACCTCAAATTTCTGTTTTGACTTTAGAGCTCTAGAAATCACAAGACCGACCCTGTATATGCATAACGTATTAGTCTCGGAAATCCGAAGCGTTTGATAAAGTGGTCTTGTCTTAAGGCTTAGGGGCTCCCATATAAAGTCTCAAGTTTGATTCTTCTTACCAGTAAACTTTTGGGGCCATTGAGGGTTATGTCCGGTCATTACCTCCAGTGCCACAGAATTAGTTGAAATGAACGCAAGCTGACTCGGACATCCGGCTATCAATGAAAAAAGGTATTAGTCATGTGATCAAGTGACCCTTCAATTATTGAGAATCCCGAGATCCTTCAAAGTTATTTAAAGATTAGTCTAACGAATGTCTTTGGTTCACACCTAATCCTTTGATTATTAGAAAAAGTAGCCCTTAAAGGGTCCTCAAAGGGTCCCCACGTGTCCCTTAAATGCCCTTAGATTTTGTTATTATTATTATTATTCCCTCAATCTGTTTTATTATAACTATTTTAAACTACCGCACGTAACTTTCGATAATTCTCTAAATTTTGATTAAGAAAATCATGGAATCAATCATGGGGAGTTTGTCACACCCAAAGAATCTTTAACCACAAAGTATTCTCCTAGATCACTTTATTAGCATTGACTGAACTACAATACTGTGCTTTCTCATAAAACAATTTTTTTTTTCAGACGATAGGATCTTTGTTTTGTTTTTTTTATCCAAAAAAAGGAAGGGAGGGGGCAACCAGCATAATAACCTCACTTGGGCGTGACGGCGTGACCATAGGGGCTCCCGACCTGTTAGTGGAATGTCCGGTTGGAGCCATAGCTACTATCCGTGAGGACAAACCCGTCACCACGGCACCACCTAAATACAAGTGAACATAAGTGTGTACCCCCACAATCCATTGTCACTGGCAAGACTCGAAACCGAGTCTCCCCTAGAAATGTGCGGCACCCTACCCACAAGGCTACCACCATCGGTGGTGATAAGATCTTAGTTTGTTACTGTGTTAGTATCAGTTCTATTACTACCAACGCCAACCTTATATTCGTTGGAATCGAATCCTAGACCTCACGTTTTAATTGAGCGCTAAATGATCATTTGGCAAAACCACGATGTCAAACGAAAGGTTTGAAGAGGACAATTTTCCATTTGCACTATGCTATGTATATATGCCAAATTAGTAGCGAACCTTTCAATTACCTTCTTTAGAGCAGCTGCAACCCACTCTTCAGTTTTGTTGACCAAATGTGTATTTACTAACCTTAAGCAAGCCCAACAATGACTTGGTAAATTAAGCAGTGTACAATGCATCTATTTATTATAACTTGACACTTTTTCTATCAACACTCCAACAACACTCCCTATTTTACTCATCCTCTATTATTATATACATTCTTTTTCTTTCCTTCTTCATTTCTTTTTTTTTTATTTAATTTGGTAGTTTTTCTTTTTGCAACAGTCATGTGGGAAACGGTCAAACAGCTATATGCATATCATCAGTCCATTCCTTGCACCATTAATTCCTTTTGTTTTTTCAAAACACCAACGGAAGATGTATCCAGATGAACCTTCAAGTGAGTGAGAGAGAGCACCAAACAGGGAGGGAGGACGATTTGGTGCAAAAGTGGGAGATGGTTTGGCACCGGAGGATAGCGTGGAGAGAGAGAGAGAGAGAGAGAGAAAGAGAGAGAGAGAGAGAAATGATTGAAAAAAGAGTTGGGGAGTGAATAGTGACTGAATAAAAAGGGGGTGATATAAGGAGCAACTATTCACCATTGTATTTTGTTAACCAATTTGTTGAGCCTGTTGGAGTTCATTTTTTATGCTTGACTCCCTAAAATAGAGATGAGAGCCAATTTAGGGAATTTGTTGGGGATGCTCTTAGTAACCTATGTGTCATTTTAAAGACATTATCTTTTTACTAAGTTTTGAACTTTGTGGATCTTACGAAATGAATGAAATTTTTCAAAATTTTCCTTATGTCAAACCTTTGGTTAACGAAAGAAACTTTCATGGTCAATTGCGATGAGAAAGAAAAAACTCGACAATTCTGATTCGATCGATCTCTCATTTACATGAAGGTTAATGGGAGCAAGTTTAGTACGTGACACTGCAATATACTACATGAGAAATTTTGTAAAGATCTAGAGGCATGTAATTGATTTGACACTACCGAATTCTTACACATTTTGTGTTGTGTGTACGAATATCCTATCTGTTGTTTGGTTATTGATTTCGTAATCGAATTTATACTATGAAAAAAGAGTTCAAATTTGTATCAAAACGAGTAAGGGGATATGTGAAAAATGTATGGGGATATGTGAAAGGTGTATTGGAGGGTGTGTTTTTTTTTTTGTAGCAAGACCTTTTTAAGTTATTTATATTTTTCTCATTATTTTTCCGGATGAACGTATAAATATACAACAATGCTACGGATATAACATTTGAAAGCAACACTCACATGGGACCCACGGATCGGACTCATATATGAGTGTTGTGTCCGGATGTTGTCTCTGTATCATTTGGATAAATAAATTTGAATTTGTTGTTTCTCAAATAAAACTGGAGAAATAACCAATCAAGAGATCTAGCTTCCCAAGTATGAATACCAGAATCTCGAGTAAAAATTTGTTCACCCTCACCAAAAGAGGGTGAACAAAACCGTCACCCTACGCTAGAATCTCGCAAACGCGAAGTTGCCAAACGGTGTGCAACTACATTTGCCGATCTACGAATAAAAAGAAAATCACAAATCCAAGTTCCAATTCCGTAGGGCAAGACATTTTGCTACCTAAAATCTGAATCAACTTCTATGAGTCCTCTTCTACAGTAAACTAATCCAAACCCAACAACTTAAGTTGTAAGGAGTTTTCTGCACACCATGGCCACAGCACACAAAACCAACGCCCTCCCCAAATGAATCGATCGGGAAGTCGATCCAACCGAATGGATTTGTCATTGGACCACCATCTTCCCCAAAGGACCATCACCCCCACCATTGTCGAAAGCTTAAACGGCACCTCAATGATGAAAGAGAAACCGAGAGAAAAGAAAAGAAGGAAAAACACAAAGACACTCTCGGATCCGAGATCAAGAAAAGAGACCCTCACTAGATAGGAGGAATTATTGAAAGCAAGAAACTTGGAAGGAAGGAAAACACTCATCAAGGATAAAGCTCTCCCCTAGTCCCCTACTCTCGCCCCTTTAGGGTGTCGAAACCCTAAAGGGAGGTAGGCGAAAGAAGATAAAAGATACTTTTGTGACAAGCCATAGAAGAGTTTTGGCTTAAAAAATATAGCTCAAATTAATAGAGATGTTCCAGAGTGAAAAGGGTAGTACATTTGCTAAAAAATATATCTCAATTTATTTTCTCCCCTTCCTCTCAATTAGAAACCAGATAAGAAAATAAGGACACATCATATTCATGTGGGAGGAGTTAATAGTGAAAAAATTCTACTATGGGTACTAAAAATGCACCAACCCTTTGTTTTACCAGTGTCATCGGCCCGTAGAATTATTCGAAAATATTTGTAATTACCACAACCATCCTTGTGATTTCTAGAAATTGCAAATTGCCCTCTCACGTTTGGAAAATTACAAAACACCCTTATCGAATAACAAATTACCCCATGTCGTAATGTAGCTCTTAGGAAATTCGTCGAAACACGTCAAGAATCATCATTTCCAAATCATAGTGGGCCAAATTGTCCTATTACAGCATTTGAAAAGTTAGATCCACACCTCTTCAACCTTTCACAAGCTACAAAAGAAAGTTCGATCCATTTTAATTAGGATTTGCTTATGTCAGACAGATACCGTCGAATTTCCTAACAACTACATCATGTCGACGGAGGGTGATTTGCTACGCAAAATGAGATAACTTGTAATTCCAATAATTTCAAAAAACTCAGGGGCGGTTTCAGTAATTTGCCGTATGAAAAATACTCCAGTAGTACTAGTACTAACCGGAGCGCTGATAGCGTGGGCGTAGCACCGGCGATTGCGGGGCGAAATCCCGGCGGCGCAACAGTTGGAGCCGCCGCCAGTTACGGTGGACAGCTATTGTTACTGTTTGAGCACCCCAATGCGGAGACTCCTCAATGTGGACCCCACCATTATTCGATATGGGTACCACTCACCTACCCTACCACGTGTTGCAGTCTCCGTCACTCATGCGTAACAACAACTGTGCGTTTTGTTCCTCCTACCTGGTCAATCACGTGCGTCATGTCGATCGTCTCTTTCTTGTTTGTTTTGTTTCGTTTGCTCATCACTTATGAGTAGTCTCCGTCATCTCTCCTCACACGAATCAAATGGTTTGGCCGAGCGGTCAAGACTTGGGACTTAGGAATTTGTTTTGTTCCGATGGTTTTCTGGTTTGAAATCTCTCGGCTTATTTCTTTGGTATCAGTTTATACGAAGCTTTACTTTAATTGGACTGAACTAGGACTGTAAATGAGCCGAGCCAAGCTTTATAGTGTTTGAGCTCAGCTCGTTTACTCAACGAACCCAAAACTTGAGTTAGAGCTCGGCTCGGCGAACCACTCCAGAACTACATATTTATGTGGAACTCGTTAACTCAACGAGCCCAAAACTCGAGTTCGAGCTCAGCTCGGTTACAAACGAGCCGAGCAAGACTAATTTACTTAACGAGCCAAACAAGCCGAGCCTATAAAAAGAAACGAGCAGAGCAAAGATTTTGCAAGTGAGCTCGGCTTGTTTACTAAACTAGCTCAAAACTTGAGGTCTAGCTCGGCTCTATTAGTAAACGAGTCGAGCCTTAGCAAGCCGAGTGGCGAGCTGCTCGGCTCATTTGCAGCTCTAGACTCAACGCAAGTAAACGCTAGGATTAGACTCCCAAAATTAATGAAGTTGCGAGCAGCTCATCTCATTTGCAGCTCTAGACTCAACGCAAGTAAACATTAAGATTCGAGGCTCATGAATTTTAATTGGATTCAACGCAAGTGAATGTTGAGATTGAATTCTCAAAATTAATCGAGACGCACTTGCGATGGGCTGGTTTTAAAAAAAATTAAAAAATACTCCTAGTAGTCTCAATCTTCTCTGCTCACACTGTCACACACAATGGAGTGATTGTTGCAACGGTCCAATTGAGCATCTCCTAAGTTTATTCTCTTTAATATATTGTTACCATACCTGAACTTGTGCTGAATTCAAGAATTGCACTATCGGTGTGTTTGATTCAGTTGAGTTTTTAAAGGAAAGGGTATTACGCTCTAACAAAATGGACGAGTGTGATCATTTGTATGGAGCTCAAAATAAACTAACATTCAACATTATAGATTTTCGGTATCGAAAAAGATCTGTATTCATACATTCATTTATACATCTTTCGTCTCAAAATAATTGTTCAGTCTTCAAAATTAGAACTTAAAAATACTTCGTAAATACTCAAAATTTTACCAATGAGTTCTTATAGTTTATCATAAAAGCTCGAACTTTTCTTGATAAAAAATTTTAATTTCTTATTTTACGGACCGAACAATTTATTTAAGATGAATTGGGGAAGAAATAGTGAAAGTTTTTTTGGTTAGATGGAAGGGAACGGAATCTACAATTTATTTTAGGAGTATCAATTTCATTGCTCTTGGATTCCGTACATCATTCTTCTGCAATGACCGAGTTGCCTATTTTGCCCATTATCCTAAAACGAATACCATTAATTACTTTATCTTTTCCTTTACTATTTTTTCTTTGTGAACATCTCCTTTCCTTTAGTTTTAGAATTCCAAAAAGGAAAAAGAAAAATGATAATACCAAAACTATTTTTATTAATTCCAAAACTTAAGTGCTTAAAGTGTTTGTGTCATGTGTAGAGCAATGCAGAGCACGAGTCTTTTATGTTACTGTATTGGAATTTTGACATTATCACCACTACCGTTTACCTCGAGATGGTCAATTTAAAGACATCTTACTAGATATAATGAGATAGAAATATTATTCAATGCTCCTTGGCACCAAACACCCTCTAAATTTTGAGTGCACTCGAGTGATCTCCCAACATCTTTTTATGGGGGCTTAACAAAGTCGATGTGCTCTTTATAAGAATCATGCTTCGAGCCAATGTATTATCTGAACTTTTCATTCGGGTCACTTCTTTTTTCGTTTATACAAAAGAGAACATTGAGTGGATACGTGCAGCCACATAACCAAGACACAGTTAACATGCCATTTATCGCAATTATGTGGACGATAGAAGCATACAATAGAGTCAATGAAAAAAATTACGTGTTGCAAAAGATGGATATTGTAAGGATATGTTCAATAAACACCAAATAAATTGCCTATAAATGCCAGTAATTGTTTTTGGGTTTTTTCACTACCAATTTTTCAAAACTTTTTCCGTTATCATAGATATTTTTTAATCTCAACATAGGTCCTACAAATGTCCCAAAATATAAATGTTCTATTTTTCACATTCCAAAAATACATGTATTGATGATGAATAGCTCAATTTCCTTCTAAATCCTCTCAACCACAAACACAACATGCGGATTATTCATTGGTAAGAGATAAGTTTTGAAAAAATAGGCTACAACTAATATATAAATTACAACGACAAATTGTATTATCTAAAAGAGAGAAGTCAATTTGTTCTTAAATAATTAAAGATAAAATGATAAAAAAAAAGTATAATTCGTAGAGCATACTAAAATGTGTTCTAGTAACTCACATTTCAAATCATGTAGAAAGATAGCAAAAGTACAATTTTGAAGTTAAATTTTGTAAATTTTACTAAAGATAAGACACATCAGGGAGAGAAGCTAATTACAAAATGAAAACATGTATAGTATTACCTCCGTCCTAAAATATTTGCATTCCGTGAAATGAAAACTTAAAAATCATACAGTTTTTAAAAGAAAAATTCAAAAAAAAATTCTTAAATCAAAAGAGCACACATCGATATATAATAAATCTTTTGGATTTTTTTAAAATATTTATATTGTTCTGAAATTCTCGTTTTGGTAACATTTACCCCCAGAAAAATGTTTGGAACGGTAGGAGGCGTAGGCCCAGATTCATTAAATTTAATACCTCGCTCTAACCTTATCCTCTTCCTGCTGTTGCTGACTTTCCCAGATTATCCTATTGCTAATCTCAGGACTTTTCTGTTCCAAAAAAAATAAAAATCTCAGGACTTCTGTCAGAAATTGTCGGTGTCTCACTGAGGACCAGAGGTTATTTGTGTCTTTTCAGTCCATTAGTGCCTACACACAAGAGCAAGGCAGCTCACGTTTAGGGGAAATTCCACACACCCCTCTTTTCTCTAGAGGCCCACCTTGGACCCATCTTAATAAATTTTTTTTTTTTTTGAATTGGAAAAAAAGGGTGCTTTTGTGGGGACTTCACTGCACCCTGAGGCCCTGGCCCCGGGGTCACCGGCATCTTAATAATTCAAGCCGTCTATTTTGTACTCATTCCATCCTTGTTTTTTTGGTTCATTTTGGAGATTCGTGCGGTTTTTATATTGTTTATTAATGTTTTCATGATTTTAAAAATTTTAAATAACAGAACTAATTGAGATTAATCAAACAAAATTCATATTGCATAACATCTTTTGGTAATTGATATCACACCTTCCAAACTGTTACACACTCTCCCTTTTTTGTCTTTTAGTGAAAATTTCACACATGAAAATTTTACTAAAAAATAAAAAAGGGGTGTAAATAACAATTAGGTGGGTGTGGAAATCACTCCCCTATCTTTTAAGATCTATATTGAAAGATACAAACAATTGAAAAACGATACAAACTCAAAAAAAAAAAAAAAAGTAACAAAAATGGATGGAGCTAGTATAAATCAATATTGGTAAGTGTTTGATTTATCTTCAAAATAATGGATGGTTATTAAATTCTATCGCTTGTTTTAAATATAAATGATGAACTCACCGATATTCGAGCAATTTAATTTTTTCATGTAGGTGTAACACACAAATTCGTGTCCTGCGATAAAGAACAAGAAAAAGATGCACAAAATACAATTTTGTTGATTTTGAATTAAATGTGAGTACAACCTCTAATTAATGCTCTTTTAAGATAAAAGAACAAAATAAAAACCCTCTGATTCGATCTCCGGTACGTTCCAACGGCTTGAGTGCTTGTTGTGGAATCGCACAAATGGTAACTTCTCTTTGAATCTTCGAGTTGAATGAACTGAAGAACAAAGTTTGAAGGAGGCTTTGATTTGTTGAATGATGAACTTGTGAAGAATTCGGCACGCTGTTCTTGGTGCTTGATGATCCTTTGCAAGTTGCTGAGGAACTGCTTGAATTCTTGAAGAGTGCTTCAGAGCTCTGGTTGAATGCCAAGCGAAAA
>JAXBDA010002162.1:0-45320 GCA_036023075.1 Gaultheria prostrata | reverse complement strand
TTCGGAAGCAATAGGATACAACGTCAGGGGGGTCAACCCATTCAAAGAATTTGTAGGCGGTGGCTTCTGTAATTTTCTCCTTTATTTAAAAAAACATTTCAAGGAAATATAAGATAAATTCACAAATCAAACATGGTTGCAACGTAACCTATAGTTTGGACATGAGAGAAATCGCCTATTTGCATTTGCTTCTATTTTTTATTTCCTCAACCATGTCCTTAACCCACATAAACATTGCGACCATTGCATCCACCACAGTTGTCTGATTCACTCACTGCTAAGAGTAGTTGATGAGTCTCTCAATCACTAGTACTTTGTTTACGTACACCAAACCTTATGGGAGGGAAAAACCCTAATTGGGACCAGATAATGAGAGTTCCCACCACCCCCAATTGAGTCGCCAAGCCCATTAGATGGAAGCAAAAGGGAGAGTTGTTTTTAAATGAGTTTAAAACTTCAAAATATAAGTTGAACAATTGGGAAACTCCCAAGGTTTAAATGGTTTGAGAATGAAACTCTGGGGTGTGTTATGTAGGCAAATTATACCATAACACCCTCTTATGATGTTCTTGTTGTACAAAAGCGTTAACAAACATAAAAGATGTGATTTATGCTACGTAATTGAACAAACCAAATGAGAGAGAGAGAGAGAAAACACAAAGATTTTACGTGGTTCGGCAATGAAAACCTACTCCACAAGCAGTCAGATGATCGAGGGTTTCACTAATCAGATGAAAATCAGATGCTCGAAGGCTACGGATGACATCTCTCAAAGTTTCTCGTTGTGAATGCAATACAATGTGCAGAAAACCCTAAAATTTGCTTGAAAATGAAATTGTTCAGCCTCGACCATCCGGACGGACTTGAAAATCGTCCGGACTAAAACTTCTGCAACTTTAGAATTTGTCGCGGAACAAAAAATAAAATTTTCAAAAAATCCCATCCAGACGGCCCTCACTCTGGCCACGGCCGGCCCTGAGGAGAAGCCCACAAAGCAATCGCTTAGGGCCCCTAGTTTTTGGCCCAGTTATAGGGCCCCGAAAATCGACAATATATGGAGTAAATATTATGTACGTCAAATGCTTTACACATAATGTGCCAGTAGCTCAGTAGGTAAGGCCTTATGCTTTACTCATAAGGTCGCGTGTTCAACCCTTCTAGTCATCATTTTTTTAGATCAATTTACTTCAACATGTAAAAAAACGTACTTCTCTATAGGCTGTAGGACCACCTCGACCTCAGGGTTCCAAACACCATACCTAACGACTACACCACAAGGAACTCGATCTTATAATTCTTGTCGAATAACTAATACATATATATACATTCTTGGAGGCCCCATTTTAAAAACTTGCTTCAGGCCCTAAGTCTGACTCCGGCTAGACGATCCTGACGTGTTGACCAAGCCAAAATCAATAGTCCTCAATCGTGACCTGTTATGCCTTCTCAAAGCAAATGTACTCTTTTGTGTCCATAACACAGTGAAATTTGAAATCTGGTCAAACATAGGTGTAAGGTGCGGTGGGTCTCTTACAGAAGACTATGTGATACTGAGGGCTATATTCTCTGTGAATATGTAGAGTTGGTTATATGCATATCTGTTTAATGTAGAAGGAAATAAGTGACTTGACCCAGCAGTATTGTGCTCAAAACTTGATTTTGGCTATTTTCTCCTTACTTTTTCTCTTAGACAACACAAAAACAAAAAAAACAAAAATTCTTTTCCCTTCTTTTCTTCAACTTCCAAACAAGCCCCTTAATAAACTCACTGCTTTTTGAAATTTTTCCGTTTGGAATCTACTTCACGAGAAGCTGTTCAGATGGGTGGGCCTGATTGAATTTAGCTCAGTGTTCAGATGGGTGGGCTCTTGCCACTTGGAATCGATAGCTATATCAGCACTGCAGCCCAGATAACGAACAGTGAGCCACCAACATGGGCCTTACGAGAAGGTCAATTGGGCTTGATGAAAGACAAATAGATGGGGTATTTTCTCTTCAGTCCATCCTCAATCACATAATCTTTCAAGAGGTCCACCGCTCCCACTCGCAATTCTCACTCTCTCTATTCTCCCTCTCGATTCTCGCTCTCGTGAATTTTAGTAGCTTGAAAAGTGATGCAAAAACGATTTCGTACACATGCACATGAATTATGGTCCATCCTCTAGTCAATATCTATAAACCAAAATACTGCTAGCTTTGGTTCTAAAACGTTTGTTAGCAAGTCTTTTCCTCATTTGCTAAAATCAACACTTGATTTTATCAAATATTGATTTTAGCAAATGGAGAACTAAGCCTTAAACCTTCTGCCAACCCATCCGAGTAATTGTTCAATGATTTTGGAGCCCACCAATGGCAACTCTAAGAAGTTGTGATTGTGGGGTCATTCACAAGCGTACGTAACATTAATGTTATTTGTTGTCTCTTAATAACAATTTTATTCGTCCCAAAAAAATACTACAAAAAGATGTGTAATTTACGTATAAAAAATAAGGTATTTTCGTATATAATTTTTTGAATTCCTTCGCATCAAATTAAAGATCCCAATTACTGGTTCTTTAATTTGGTGCGAAAAATCAAAAAAAAAAAGTGCTAAATTACTACTCCCTCCATCCTAAAATGTTCTGTCTGTTTCCTTTTTTAGACGTCTCAAAGATTTGTCTATATCTTTTATATTATAATATTTTATATATTCAATATGAATTTTATTTGATAGATCTCAATTAATTTTCTTAAACAAAAATTACGAAATCATAAAAACTGGAGTATTATAGATTGTGAGATATAGACAATTTTTTGTGAGATTCCAAAAAGGAAATAAGCTAAACAATTTGGGACGGAGGGAATATATTTGTTTTCCGAAAATTACACGTCTTATCATATAGAGGACTAACTTTATTGGATGGAGGGAGTAAATTATTGTTCCACCAACACTAAATTCAAGTGTTTGTCAATTGTCCATACTCCCCCTCCTCCATCCCATATTGCTTGCTGCTGCGAAAATTTGGCAAGTACTGTCATGCTTAATTTTTTAAATAGTTTTTCTTCAATTTAGTGTTGAAGCTATAGGAACAATCTAGTGGTGTCAGTACTATTTTTTGATGAGGTCATTTGTTAACAAGAAAATTTAGTCAGTATAGAACTATTCTTTTTTCCAGACATGGGGTCCACGGACCCCACTCTTCCCTGCTTCCCGTCGCTCGCGAGTACCACAATGTGATGTTCCAACACCTCTCGATTTAACGTGTTCATTTGAGTTTCATACATTTAGATATGAGATAGCAAGTTAGGCTTTATCGCTCACGTAACTTAAACATTAATTGATTAACACTAGTACCATGTTTATGTCCATATTTTTCAATCTGATTTGGTTGAATGACCTGGATCAATATCACTGACCCTATCCTATTACCTAATTAACCTTCCTCCAGTCAACTGGCTGCTGCTGCTGCTGCTTCTTATTCTTCTTCTTCTTTTGTGTGTGTGGTCCTAATGTACCTGTTTGAACCACCAGAATCCTAACCCTCTGGAAAATGCAAAATATTCAAAAAGATAACTTTTAATCATGTTATTATGTTCTCCTGCATTAAAAAACAACAAATGTCCCCATCCTTTGCTTTGAAAATTACATGGGAAAAGCATTCAATCTTATTAAATTTGCCCTACTGGGTCAGTGGGTGTTGTTATTTAATAGGAATTAATTTAATATGATCACCACATTGTCATCACCAAATAAATAAATCAATGGATATCATTTCACGGTTTCTAAAATAATGGGAGTTTGGATGATGAAAAGAAACCGCTTGAGTATAGCTTGTATTTGCTCGTTAAAAGCTTGTTTGAGATCGATTTATTATATAAAGAATTTAAGCAACTCACGATCAGTTCTTCATCTGCTCATTCAAAGCTCGTTTGAGATCAATTCGTCTCATAAAAAATCCGAGCTCGAAAATACTTTTGAAGCTCGTTAAATTTTCAAACCAAATTTAAACAATCAACTGTTCGGCTCGTTGGAATCATTCATCAGTCCTAAATAGAAGAAAATGTGGCTGCAACATTTCAAGCTACAAGAATGGTTAGGCTAACGAGGTTAACAGGTGGCATTTAAAGAGGACTATCTGTTGGAAAATTGATCAAAATTTCATTCATAATAAATAGAAGCATCCAAAAATACAAATATTCACATACACAAGATAAACATGAAGTTTATGTGATTTGGCCTTAATAATTAAGCAAACAAATTCACGAGCCACTAAAATAAAAGATTGCACAATATCTCACTTGAGTCCTCGCTCAATCCTAGTTGCGAACTCGTTCACCTTCGGACACACATATATAATAGATTTCGGACTCCACAATTTCAATCTAAATACATGTGGATAAATCAAACTATGTGAAGCCACGGCAGAACATCTGGTAAAGAAACCTAATCTTGAGAAAAATAAATACCACGGTTTCAATCTTTTTCAATATATTAATCATCCATGTAGTAAATTAACAAAGCCCAAAGTGATTTCTCTTTCACCTTCAAGTTCGCCTACTACAATACCCAAGATAGCACGTGAGTAGACCCCCACACTATGATAGAATAGGAGATTTTTTTTATTTTTTTATTTTTTGGGGGTGGTCTTATATCTAGAAAATTGAAAGACAACTTTACATATGTTCATTAAATTAGTAGGTTGCAAGAACTTATTTTCTCACGCTTTCGATCATTTTATTGATAATCAAACACAAGAAAATGATAACTTTTAATTTCTTAAATGTATCATTTTCTAACAATTAATTTCTTGCTAACCAAAGGCACCCCTAAAGTGACAGCTTGTGAGATTTTTGAGCTTCGCCAACAAATAAAGCAACTCAATAAAGTTGGTCAAGGGGCCTACGTTGTATGCCAATTGTTGGAGAGAGAGAGAGCAAAGAGAGAAGTAATGTGGATTAAAAATAGAAGGTGATTCCTTCAACCCACTTCCCTTTTCGAAGAAAAGAAAATAAAGCAAGGAAGTGAATTTGAGCTTTATTTGCTGTGTCTGTTTTTTGTAGCAAAGATCTCCAAAAGCTAAAAAAAAGTCATCTTAAAGTTTAGTGGAAATAGGTGGCCATTTATCCACTTTTCTCATAGTGGAAAAAAGTTAGCCAACTTCTTTTCTAGGGCAATGAAAGAATTCTATTAATAAAGCCTTTGAATTAAAGCCAAGGTAAATATGAATCAACCCGGCTTGTACGAGTACGTATACGTATATGTATATGTATGTATGTGTACGAATGAATTTGAACCGTCCATTTCAGGAATCGACGGTCCAGATTTAAAAAAACAATCTTCCATGTAAGAGTTAAACTTCTCCGTTTTGATGCTTCGCTACTTGGATCCTTTTAATCTTTGTAATTCGTTTTCAAAGGTTAATAAAAAAATTTACTGTTCAAAAAAAATTATTGCGTAATTTAATAACTGATGCAGAGAAATCAAATCATGATACCTCTTCCCTGGACGAATTGAAGCATTCCAATCAGCTGAAGCAACACTACAGCCCATGTGAAGGAAGATCTTCAAAGAGTGGCATCTCTTGAAGCATTCCAATCAGCATAAGGATTAGATTCTTGGGGATTTTTTTAGGCTTTCTTCAAATTAGGCTTTTGGAAATGCTTGCATGGTTTTAATTAATGAAAAGTTCGAATAATGAAAGGTTGATCCACATTCCCATCTACATACAATGTTCTATTTGGATAAACTAGTCCAACCACCCTCATGCCTTGCTTATATTAATCAGGAAGGACTTTTGATTTATCAAACCAAAAGTAAAATTACTAAAAAAAAAAAAAGAAAGAAAAACCAAGCCTTTCTAATAAATAAAAATTATTTCGACATTGATCCTTTTGTCCCAATTTTCTATCCCAACTCTCTTTCTCATTCACTTGGGCAGCGGCAAACTTAGGTGACGTCGAACATGCAAATTTTAAGAGAGTTAGAACAAGAATCTCCCTGCTAATGCACATCATGCTTTCTAGGTTAGGTCAACAAGAATCTGCAAGTATCTTATAGGTGAGTAATTATTCAGGAGAGCCAGAACACGGGCACGGTGGCTCGGATTATTCTGGCATCACACACCTATGCGGGGTTCATACTTTTTGTTGTGGATCCCATGCGTGTTGGGAGTTTGTACGATGTATCGATCTGGCCACGGCGTGCACAAGGCCCAATCTGATTGGAGAGTTACATCAGAGAGTCCACCACATTACTTGGACTACATTGAACGATCTACATCCACTTAAAAGGCTAAGCATTATAAGTGGTGAGTTACCCAATTGTATATTAAGGTCCAATCTATTTTCTGTTTTTTCAATGCGGAACTCAGCGTTCACACATGTTCTAACAAATCGCCCCCTCATGTGTGAACCGTATATTGAGCCTTGTTCTCTTTCTTTGCATCCAAACTCCCCTTTGATTATGATCTACTACTCTCTGACCCCTATCCCCCGAACTAGGCTTCTTCCATGCCCACTCCATCGATTCAAAGCTATCCATTACAGCACTCCAACATGGAGCCACCTTTGCCTCATCAGGAGTCACCTGGATATCCACTCCATCGACTCAGAGTCATCCATCATACTTCATTGAGAGCCAACGTGCCCATTTACTTGCACCATGCTTCCCGACGAGTCAACGTGCAACATGTGTTCTCTTCGCTTGCATCACCTTGCAACGAGCACACCCTATGACCTGCACAATTGGATTTCCCGCTCCATGGAGTGTTCTTCGTGCAAGCCCATTCATGGTGCGTCGAGAGTTTTGCCCATAGATCATCAGTCATAGGCTCTGATACCATTTGTTGGGAGTTTGTACAATGCATCGATCTCGCTATAGCGTGCACAAGGCCCAATCTGATTGGAATGTAACTTCAAAGAGTCCGCCACATTAATCGGACTCAATATACATTAAACGACCCATATCAACTTAAAGGCTAAGTCTTATAAGTGGCGAGCCACCCAATTATATATTACTGTCCAATCTTTTTTTTTTTGTTTCAATGTGGGACTTAATGTTCACACATGTTCTAACAAATAATTTGTTGGAAATTCGGCTCAGTATTTGTTATTGAGTTGGGTTAGGACTTTTTAAAAATTTGTTTCCTTATTGATATAAGACTTAGGGTACAAGGAGATCTGTTTAGGCAGGGAGTATCTTTAGGAAGGATGTTGTGGCTATAAATATAGTCATATTTTCTCCATTAGGTTTTGGACTTCTTCAGTGAATCCCTTTGAAAGAGCCTTCTTAGTAGAAAATTAGGGTTCTTCGTTTGTTCCGGGTTCATTCAGGTTAGGCTCCTTTAAATACCATTATGGAGTGTTCCATGTAGGGTATCATTGTGAAGATTCGGGATCCTTTAGTATTGAAGATTAGATATTAGGGAATTTAGCATTCGCCTCTATCGTATATGTGAGACTTTACCCCTAGATATTTGTTGGATGCTTCAATTAGAGTTACAGGTATAGCTAACTCTTTGTATTATCTCCTCGTTTGTAGTGAATCCTCTCGCTCTTCTCCTTTGGAGTACCTTCTTGCTTTATTTTTTAAGGGAACCACGTAAATTCTTGTGTTTTGTTCTTTCTGGTTGATTCGTTTATATTATCATACTCCGAGTTTAGGCATAACAAATTGGTATCAGAGCACTGGGTTTCAATTCGAGACTTTTGTTTTCCCTACGTGGTGCATTTGGTGATAGATTTAATTACAATATGGCAAAGTTGAGAAGTTTGTTCAACAAGAATTATTCAAGTTTTTGTTGGAGGAGAGATAGAAAGTTTTGTCCAAAGGTTGAGGAGGAGACTACATCTACCGTTATGCCGCTGAAAACTCGTTTGGTTATTAACTCCGTGGTGGAGTTTTGCTTATTAACTCTGTGAGGGGTTTTGTTTGGCCGTTGGTCATTAACCAACCCCGTGGGAGGGTTTTGTTTGCCCATTGGTGATTGCCCCATGGGGAATGGGTGGAGAAGAGCGATTGGTGAGAGGATTGCCTATGGTGTTGGATTCGAGGAAATTCAAGTCAAGATAGAGATTAGTTGTGTCTGGTTTGAATGAGTACTTGGATATCTCGCCGAGGTGGAAATTTGTTGGAAATTTAGCTCAATATTTGTTATTGAGTCGGGTTAGGACTTTATAAAGATTTGTTTCCTTATTGGTATAAGACTTGGGGTATAAGGAAATCTTTTTAGGCAGGGAGTATCATTAGGAAGGATGATGTGGCTATAAATACAGTCGTATTCTCTCCATTAGGTTTTGGATTTCTTAAGTGAATCATCTTAAGAGAGCCCATATGGGATTCTTGGTAGGAAATTAGGATTCTTCGTTTGTCCCGGGTCCATTCAAGTTAGGCTCTTTTGGATACCCTTATAGAATGATCCATGTTGAGTATCATTGTGGAGATTCGAGATCATTTTGTATTGAAGATTAGATATTAAGAAATTTCATTTTCGTCTCTATCGTATTTGTGAGACTTTATCCCCAGGTATATGTTCGATGCTTCAGTTAGAGTTAGAGGTATAGCCGACTCTTTGTATTATCTCCTCGTTCAGAGTGAATCATCTTGCTCTTCTACCGTGGGGTACATTCTTGCTTTGTAAATTCTTGTGTTTTGTTATTTCTTGTTAATTCTTTTATATTCTCATACTTCGAGTTTAGGCACAACAATGCAAATAAGTAAGTGTGATGTGGAACAACTAGCGAACCAATTCTATGATCAGTTGGACCGGTCGAAGCCCCGAAGGCTCAAACAACTTTTAATTGAAAATTGTCAAATTCGGCAATTTATTGACGAGCCCGGAATAGGCCCAAACTTGACAGGCTAAAGCAGAATTGCGGTGCGTGACTGATGGTGGATTTCGGCCAAATTCTATCATTTAAGCTTTCAATTTAGTATTTTTGGTATATTAGGAAATAATTAGATTACGAATTCCTCCTAGCGTATAATTCCGACTAAGTTGATTCCAATTAGGAATATCTTGTTTTTCTCTCTAGTTTTCAATTTTGAAAGTTTTTTCTAATTTCCGGGATATTTTATTTTTTAGTAGCTTTTGCTAGGTTTTCCTATAAAATGACATATAATCTCTATTATTCAGCAACTTTTAATCAAATACAATTCTGAGTTTAATCTCTTTCTGTTATGGATTCAAGAACTCTCGTGGATTCGAGAACCTATCTCGTTTGGAATAGTACGCTAACTATTCTCTCATGAATTCCGCTGCGTCAAAGTGTTGGAGTGTCTCAAAGCACTACGTGATCGTGCTCCAAGAGCAATATTGAATAATTAAACCTTAGGAGTTAGGTCATTTTTGTTTCTCGAGGTGAAGAGTAATTTTTGTTTACTCTTTTTGTTCCTCGTAGTTTTGGAACTCCACAAGAAATTCGAATACTCTAAAAATTATATTCATTACTCCACAAGAAAATCGAATATGCTAAAAAATTATATTCATTGCCTAGGGATTGCTATGTTTTCACATCATCTTTACCTTGAAATACCAATTCCGATTATTTGACAATATGATTTTCAAAGATAATGTGAACTCGTACGAATAATGCTTTTAGGAATTGAATAGTACTCCTACCAATCATCAAAGTAAGTTTGAAAACAGGTCCTAAAATGATTTAACAGGATCGTACAATGTAAAGAACCAGAAAAGAGCAAGCGGTGGTTAACTCATGGTATAGAGCTCTTGGATGTCTCACAGTGTATTTCGGGATCGAGTCTCAGTCTCCCCCCGTGCAATAGATTAGAAATGACGAATGACAAAAAAAAAAGCTAGCTACCCCCTATTGTGAAGAGTCGGTTCAAAAGATAGGAGGATTATCACATGGTTTGAGTATTGCATTGCAAGTGGGAGGAAAAAGTTCTTTTCTTTTGAGGGTTTTGTAATTAAGAGTTGTATAGCTGGATAAGAGATAACATGTGAACCAATGAAATGGAAACAGATATGATGATACCGCCATGCTTGGCATTAACGTAAAGTTCCTTTGTAGGCCTACAAACTGATATATAGGTTTCATATGGAAAACTTCAAAGTACGGCCACTTGTATTTTACTTCTAATTTCTTAACAATTTTGTGGCCAGCAGAAGAGTTGGTTGAACACCGTCTTGTTGGTTGGTGGATTTGTTCGTTCCCCACACAATTGATAGAAAGTAAGTATGTCGTAAATCTAGTTCCGGCATGGATAGTCTGTCTTTGACCGGATCGATAGTAAAAGAATTGCTAATTAAACTAATTAACTCGCTTCTTGGGTTCAATGGAGGGCATTAAATGTGGTCGGGGTGTTTTGGCTACCTCTTTTTTACTTGCGTTTTGCATTTTTCGTTTTGGATTTTTAATTAAATTATGATCAAAATTACTTATCAAACTCTTTAAAATCAAGTTGTTTTAACATTTTCTGTTTAAACAATAATTTGGGTTATCTAATTGAATTTGTGAATAACAGCAGGTATTCAATGTCACGTAGTCGAGGGCTATAGTGCTTTTTGATTGGTTGAATGGTTTTAAGAATAAAATTGAGAGACTTTTGGATTTCTATAGACAACAAAAGAAAATTATACTCCGTATTATCAAAAGGAAATAAATAACAAAGTTAAAATGCAATTGTTCTCTTGACTTTTTCCCCTTTTAGCAGGAGCCTGTGCACTGCCCGCGCGTGTTGTGAACGCTTGTGGGGCTCACCCCGAGTCCCATTGTTTGATTCAAATCGTTCATGTATATCACACAAAAATTTAGGATGATCCAACATTGGTAATTATGTTTTTAGACTGTATTTTTATGGAAATGAAAGTTAAAGAAACCTTTGTAGGTAATTTCTATTAATAGAACTGTAAGTTAAATGGTGACCAATCAAATATTTACAGTTGTTCGATCAACCTTAATTTTCTCATGGCATACATACAGTTTGGATCAAGCAACAAGACCCAAAATGGGCCTCATAGTCGCCCATAGCACGCTTGTTGTGCACTCTCACACTACACACACAGGACGCCCCCTTTTAGCCGAGTAAAAACTCAAACTCTACAAATAAACATATACAGAGTATATATATGGAGTAATACGAGGCCTACTCGATTTGGTTGAATGGCTTTAGGCATGGGCCGCCCCTAATAGCACGAGCTGCAAATGAATCAAGTCGTTTTTAAATTGTTCGAGACTCGACTTGGTAAAATCTCGTTTGAGTTCGGTTTGAGGACTAAACGAGCCGAACCAAAACTCAATTTCAGGCTCGATTTTTAAATGAGCTGAACTTGAACCTGGCAGTATTCGGCTCGGTTAGGCTCACGAACTAGGAGTATATGTATATATCTCATAAATTTTTACATATAACTTTCAATATGTATAAACTTTTACTTTTATACTTATACATGTATAAACCTTTAAAAATACTATATACTTACATTTTAATAAGTTTTTATAATTTTGTATATATATGAACTTAATTATGTACAAAATGAAAATTTTATCAGTAGTTTTAGACCTGTATAACAGCATAAAATCTAATATTTTTAACTATACTTGCTAAGGCTCGTGAACAAGTTCGACTCAAACCTAGAAAAGCTCTGCTCGTCAAATTTTCATGGAGTTCGAGCTCGGCTCGAGATCGCTTAAAAACTTAATGAACGGATCTAAACACTCTAAAACTTAGCTCGATTCAGCTCATTTGCAACCCTGTGGTAGTTGAGTTAACAAAGATGTGAGGTGAAACACCATCTCTCTCCCACTGAATGCGAGTTTCATCTTGCTTGTCGTAGTAGTTCTCATAATTCAGATACTGTGTGTAAGGACATTTAGGGATAGTTTCAATTTAAGTCGGGAATTGACTTAAGTCAGTTTTTTATGTATTGTAGTAAAGCGCAATAAATCTATTTTGAGTTTAATCAGAAATTGAAACAAGACTTGTGCTTCAATAGGAAGTGTGGTAACTAATAGTTGTAGCTTTCAATCGTAGTACTATAGTTTAACAGTGATTTGGAACCCATTGTACCCCAAGCACATCATTACAGTACTGGTCCCTCCATCTTAGCTAATTCTGCTATCAATAAAACAAAAGAGGGTAAATTCCATCTATCTTAGGTGGAAAACTCTAGTTTCCACCGCCATTACTTGTAGGTCCCACGGAATATTTATCATAGTAATTTGAATTGTTCATCTTTTAGGACCCATAAAATAGTATTCCCTTCATCTGAATTTGTTAGTCCATTTTGGGAGTTCGTGACACTTTTTAAATAATTATGTCATAATTTGTAATGTTTTATGTAATTTTAAAAATATTGTTTTATAGAATTGGTCGAAATCTATTAAACAAGATCAATATTGGACATATAATTACTTACCAATTTAAAGATATCAGTAATTTTTTATCCGTTTGCAATAGAACGAAGGATAAACAAATCCGGACGGAGGGAGTATATTCATGTAAGAAATTAATTTGATTGGATATCGATAGATATATAAAAAGTGAATTTTTTTTTATTCATAAAATGGACGGTCTGATTCTGTCAATAACTTTAAAATTAAAAGTGTCTATGATCGTCTATTTTATGAATCAAAATTTAGGCTTTGCTCCAACTCCTGACTTAAGTTGGCTATTTGAATGGCGATGGCGATGCTGATGGTGGCGCGGCGAGGATGGGAGGCTGTTTAGGGTTTGTTTGGGCTTGGCCCATTTGTTGTGGGCTGTCTCTCGGGTTTCCTTGATTGGTATCTTGCCAATCAAGGGTTTGGGTCTCAGATTAGGCATAGAATTTCTCTTAGCAATGTTACTAAGTTGACTTTGTTAGGTTTTTGTTGTCTTTTATCCTTGTTCTTTTTTCTCTTTGTTTTAAAGGTTAATAAAAAATTTGCTTATCAAAAAAAAAAAAAGTTGGCTTTTTGAATGATGTATTGTGAGAGAATGACTTGCCTCATATAAAACTTACTCCCGGAAAAATTCTCTCTCTCTAAAACAAAATCTCTCTGCCTCCTCCTTCCTCCACCTCCCCCATTGGTCCTCCTCCTTAACCAGCCTTCTTCTTCCCTTCTTTTGTTTCTCTCTTTGGATCCCACTCTTTCCTCACACAGTTCTCCACCATCTCCCCCTACTCTTCATCCTCTCCATCTCCATCTCCATCCAACCACTCTAAATATCCGACCCACCTCCCCATCCCCCTCCTCCTCCTCCCCTCCCCCCCCTGCGTCTAACCTTTCGAGATCCGTTAGTGCGAGGATTCGAAGCAAGAAAGGGCTGGTTGAGACCTCTAGCGAATAAT
Organism: Gaultheria prostrata; assembly: GCA_036023075.1. Lineage (NCBI taxonomy): Eukaryota > Viridiplantae > Streptophyta > Magnoliopsida > Ericales > Ericaceae > Gaultheria > Gaultheria prostrata. The sequence goes on along the minus strand of JAXBDA010002162.1, from coordinate 32,049 downwards.
TCGCTAAATCTGGCGCAGCGGCGTCCAACAACATCTTTATGGTTGGGGTTATATTTTTATTTTCAGTTTTTTGTTCTATTTTTTTAGGTTTTGTCCCGTCTTACTGGTTAATTGCCCCGCTTGGGTGCTGCATTACCTCCTTGTGTAGAATGTTTTCAAATTGCATCTGTGCTTTATGCTTAGGATTGAACTGGGTTTTTCATTGAGATTCTCTACTACTAGATCTTGATAGGACTCTATGTCTGCAAGTATTGTCGGTCTGCCTTGGCAAGTGCGTCTGGAGTCAGTCAACTTGGACTTGCTGTAGTCGTGCTCATGTCAGATGCTAGTAGTTTTGGCTCATTTCTGTATCTTGTAATATAATAATTCTGTCTTTGGGCTTTGAATGAGAATATCTTGACTAGTTTTAAAAAAAAAAAACTTATCTTATAAAGTGCAATAAGTCACTAAAAGTAAATTCTAAAAATAAGTCACGAACTGGAACAAAACAATACTACTATATCTATTGATATCTCATGAACCTGATTTTTTATACAAATATTTAGGGGTGTTTTGGCCTAAGTAGTAAACTAAACTTTTTTTTTTATTTTTTGGTGTTTTAAATGTTTGTACTCAAGCCAAACCCCACCTTATTACGCTGCCAATCCTATAAGACAAAGGTTCATACTCCCTCCGTCCCATACATGATATTTTTTGTCATTTCAACAACTTTTTTTAATAAAATTAATTGAGATCTATCAAACAAGATTCAAATTGAATGTAAAAAACTTAATAACTTAAAAATTATAGATAATTATTTAAGACGTCTAAAAAAAAAAGACCCAACAATACGAGACAAATGAAATATTATTAAAATTAAATCACGGTGACCCACTCAGCGATGGTAATCATGGGATTTCCAAATTTTAAGCTCAAAACCAAAAAAAAAAGGGAAATCTCCCAACAGTAAAAACCAGTTTTCTCTCCCCCTAGTTTGAACTTCTGTCTCTCCAAGTCTGTCGATATACTGTTCCATTCCACCAACTCAAAAAGTCAAAAGTCAGCTAATTTTATTTTTTGAGATAGATCATCCTCTCACAATACATCACATATAAAATTACAAAAAGTCAACGCGTATTTTAAACTCTCACATAAAAAAATTTAAAAGCCAAAAAATTAAAAAATCAAAGTTAATGACACTTTTGAGTGGAGTCCAGTCTCTGCCCTTTTCCGTGTCTGAAATAACTGTAGTGTGTGTATGTCTATCCACTTTTTGCTTGCTTTCGCAATTAATGCCGCCCCCCGACACCATCTTTTCCTTCTCTCCCTTAATAAGCTCTCTCTCTCTCTCTCTCTAAACCCGAAATCTCGACTTCACCATTGGAAGAATTCCACAGGTAACATCCATTGTTTCTTTTTTTCGTTCTTTTCCTCCTCTCTCCGTTCAAATTTTAAACCTTGCTTCACTTTTTTTTTCGATAAGTCACCTTGCTTCACTTGAAACTTCAAAATGTTTACTTTACTAATTTCTTCTGTACTAATAAGTGTAATACTATTTTCTGAGTTGTGACATTTTCGTTTTTCCGGGTACGGATTTCTTATGAATTTTTAGATTCTCTGACTTTCGTTTTCTAATCCTTTTTCGCTTTCGGCCTGTAGAAGACAACGGTTAATTGATAGATTCTCGCGGCTTTTTCCGCTTGTGATTGATTCTGTTTGAAGAATTTTCGTCCCTTTCGGCATTACCCTCTTTGTTTTTGAAATTTGGACGTTTTTTTTTTAATCTTTTTCTGAAAGTGATTTAGATAAACATCTTGTCTCTGATTTTGGAAAAAATTGTGCATTGAAGTTTAGGTTTCTACAGTTTCTGTAGAAGTATTTTATGAGTGCAATTTTGTTACCTTTATTGGCTGAAACGGTATAGCCGTATAGGTCTTGCTCCTGCGATAATTTTTTGGCATGACATCACTTTTTGATTGGTTTAGATCATTTTTTGGTGGGACATACACCGTTTCGACTAATAAAAAAGAGGGTTTTGGTGAACAAATCTCACTCGTATTTTATGTCTAGGAATATGTGGAATTCTAACTCAGGATCTTGGGAGAACGAGTGCCAAACTTCGTAATAACACGAGAACGCGTTGGGTTTGTGTTTGTACCCAAATTTGGCACAAAATCCTAGCAACAAGATGGGTTTGCTGACTATGTCGGTAAAAAACCTAGACTTAAATACATGTACGTACACAGCCGATGCGTGTGTTTTATTTGTGTTATTTTCTTGATTGTTCTTTGCAGCTTTGCGCATCGTGTATTGGTTTGACTGATTTCTCAACAACAAATACCAAAAGTACCCATAGTTAGAATACTAAAGTCTTGGATCCATAACGCACATGGCTAGGTGCACAACACAATCTGGAACCGCACTTCATAACAGTCAACCGATGTAATTCTTACGATTTTTATTAGTAGGTATATGCAGTAAGAATTCTTGGAATCACCTGTAGATTCTGAGCCTATGTTTCATACATTTAATTTATGGTAATATTCTTAATCCAATCACCCATCGATACCGATCTAAATTTTTGTGTGGAGAGAGAGAGAGAGAGAGAGTAGTTTATGGAACTGTTGTGATTGGCAGTTGAGGTTTGGTTGCAAAATTAACTGTTGTCATTCAGTCTTCATCATCTTGAGTACTACTATATCAGTATATTGCAAGTGTATATATCTAAATACATGTTATTATGATGCTTAATTTATAAATGAGATTCCCTGTGAAGGACTAATGATTTACTGTATTTTTAATTCCTTGTTCACATGGGAAGAGCTTGATCTATTGAGGTTACATACAGGCATACAGCCTTCATAGTGACATAGATATAAGTGATTAATTAATGTATCTCTCATTTTTTTTTTAGGGGGTTTCGTCATCGATTCACGTCTCCTCCATTGGATTAACATGTGACCACATAAACTCAACCCAGTTGTCAATTCAAAGTTCCAGCTTGACGTGGTATTTGGTGTGCCAATCGTTGGACTTTCCTTGGTCTCTTGCTGGGTTTGTTAAACCATTTGAATTGGGGATTTGATTGGCAATCTGGTCTTACGAGAGGAGGAACGCTGTAACTTGTTCAAAACAGATATCTTCTTGCCAGTATTGAGGAAATGGGGGGTTGTCTCTCGACTAGTACTCAGAGTAGCTGTCACAAGAGCAATGGAGATTCTCTTTCTCCTTCTTTTCTGGGCCGTGGATTGTACAAGAGAAGTAAAAATAGGAAAACATTTTCAGACCATGTCGCTTCGTTGCAGCATTTGTCCTCCATTCCTAACAGGATATTCGCGAATGGAAAGACCCGTACTTCTTGTATATTCACTCAGCAGGGCCGTAAGGGGATTAACCAGGATGCAATGATTGTGTGGGAAGTAAGTTCAATACCATCTGTTTGAATTGTGATATAGTCATTACCCAATTACGTAATCTTTATGAACTTTTGTAGGATTTCATGCCAGAAGATGTGACTTTTTGTGGCGTCTTTGATGGCCATGGACCATACGGCCATCTTGTTGCCCGCAAAGTAAGAGATTTGTTGCCGTTAAAGATAATGTCATCCTTGCACTCTTGTGAATCAAAGCAAAGTGGTTCTAGTGCCACTTGCTGCGCTGGGAATCTTAAATCTGATGTAGGAGATACTGAGAAGGACGGCGACCCAGAGGAGAAAGTGGGATCTTTATGGAGAGAAGCTTTTCTCAAGTCATACAAAGCCATGGATAAGGAGCTGAAGTCCTACCCTAACTTGGACTGCTTTTGCAGTGGAAGCACTGCTATCACCATAGTGAAACAGGTATAACATCCAGGAAGCACTACCTACCCTATTCCTTTTGTGGTTTTTATTTTGCATCATCTTATTTCTTTCATCATGCTTTGATTGCAAGGGTTCTAACCTTTACATGGGAAGTATTGGGGACTCTCGGGCGATCTTGGGATCTAAGGACAGTAACGACTCCATGGTTGCAGTTCAGTTGACCGTTGATCTAAAGCCTGATTTGCCAAGTAAGCTATACCATGATTTCGATTGTCGCATTGTTGGGGCTTTTTCAGTTCCCGACAAATTAGTATTGATCCATCCTGATAATGAATAGGGGAAGCTGAACGGATCAAACGGTGTAAAGGAAGGGTCTTTGCATTGCAAGATGAACCTGAAGTGCCAAGAGTTTGGCTGCCATTTGATGATGCCCCTGGCTTAGCAATGGCTCGGGCATTTGGGGACTTCTGTTTAAAGGAATATGGAGTGATCTCTATTCCTGAATTCTCTCACCGGATTCTTACAGATAGAGATAAATTCATTGTTCTTGCTTCTGATGGGGTAAGTTTTCCAGTTTTCAACCATGCAAAAGTCATAATGTGGATGGAAAATACTAATAGGTGATATTTGGTTGACAGAGGAATTGTGGGGATTTGTCTGTAGACTAAGTAAATAGAATTCTATGAGAGGGTTAACAAAACCAATAAGTGAGAACTTACATACGTGAGACCTTTGACATTGGCACATCGTCGACATTCCTAGACATACATGATACATCCATCACTTCTCTTATGTGTTGATAGTGCAAAAGAAGTTTCATTCCTGCCTAAAGGCTAAAACCACTAGGATATTAAGATTGGGCCAGTTTTTGCGAAGGGGAGAAGAATTATGAAACAAAAACCCCATTGTTTTGTTGGTAGTGAGAAAAATAGATCTTTGCTTTTAGATAATTATCCTTTGCTTTCTCTTGGTTTCTGGAATTTCTGCCAAAATTCTATGCACAATGCTTATTTAAAGAGCTGAGACAAAATTTGTTTTGGTTTTCATCATCTTTTTCCCCCGATAGCATTTCGAAGCATGACAGGGAATTGGGGAGATTGTTCTTTCAGCTTGAAAAGAGTATCCATGGAATCCTCATAACTTGGTCTTTGGAAAACAGATTTCGTTTTTACAAGATGACATACTAGCTTTCAAAGCACGTTTGACAGGGGACCAACCCGGGGTGATGTCATTTTTGTGGTCATTCATCTGCATTGATATTTCTTGTGCCCATTTAGAGTCTCTGCTTTTGTATACTTGAAATCTTCACTATTTCACGTCAACTAGCAGTTATGCAAAAGCACCGAGTCTGGGAACGGGTGAAGGAAAATATGCTTGACATTAAATGAGACCTATGCTTGCTGATGTAATACCAAATGCATCAGCTAACTTGACAGATTGAAGGGGAGCGTCAGAAAATTGTCATACATCCTTTTCCTTTTGGCAATTCTGTTCTGTTCTGTTTTAACATTTGAACTCCAAAATAGCATGACCGTTGACTGAGAGATTTGAAAAACAATAGTTATGTCCAGTCCGTTTCCGGGCCCTTCTGTTTTGCTTTCTTTTTAGTCTAGTGTGGGTGTAATAATCATGGCCGTTTGTTATTTTTTGTAGCCTGCTTGGTTGCAGTTTACATAATCTGTGTTGCCAAATACTTCTCAAAACTGTTTCCGAGAACATAACCTTTTCCCTATTGTATTTATTTAGGAGTAACAATAGTTTTCAAGAATTTGAACTCATAGTTTTGGCGTTCTCTTAAAACTGGGGTCCTTTCCCAAAATTTCCCCGACACCACACTTCAAAATCTTTCAATCAAATGAGTTTTGTTTTGTTTTTTTTTTCCTCTTCTGAAAAGTTCAAGAAAACTTGATTCATACATAGGTCATTTTAATCTTCATACCAGCTCTGGTGCATTAATGCAGGTTTGGGATGTTCTAAGCAATGAAGAAGTGGTTGATATAGTATCATCAGCTCCTACCCGGTCATCAGCTGCACGGATCCTGGTTGACTCTGCTGCACGCGAATGGAAAACCAAGTACCCAACATCTAAGATGGACGATTGTGCAGTTGTTTGCTTATTTCTGGACGGGAAAATGGACTCAGAATCTGATTACGATGATCAAGGCTTCTCTTCCGCAACGATCCAGAGCAACCATTCCGGTAATGCAGCGGAATCAGACGATGGCCAGAACTCTGAGCCATCTTTTCAAAGAAATAATACTGTTAGATCCGCAGGAGAAAACGATGCCTACAAAAGATTAACCGACGAGTGTGAAGCACCAAATGGGGAGAATGTGGTTCATGAGGATCAGAATTGGTCGGGTTTGGAGGGTGTGACTCGAGTTAACTCTCTTGTTCAGCTTCCCAGATTTTCGGACGAAAAATCAAGAACCTAATTCGTTTATATTTTTTTTTATGACTTTTGATAATTCACTGGAACTAGATTTGTATAATATGTTTGTTTCTGGGCGCTTTTATTCAAGCAATTCGAGATCTGCATGTGCTTGTGCACTGGTGTTGAGGTAATTAGAAGTGTTCTTAATTTTTATTGCTTTATGTATCTTACTGTACAAAAATGGCAAACGGTCAATCTGTTTGGAGTTCCAGAGTAAGAGGAAAGGAGAAGTAAAAATGATATAGGGGATAAAAGATGGAGTGAAAGTTCTGTCTGGTTGAGCCGGACCGATGGGGTTCTGGATGAGGTCTTTGCGGGTCCCATCATGCGTTCAGTGAGGTAATTTGAACTGTTCATGTTGTAGGGCCAGCAAAGTAATATTATCACGCAAAAAAAAATAACTTAATCAGATATTGATAGGTATGACAAAAATTGAATTTTAGTTTACGAAATGGACAGATTGATCTTGTCAGTAGTTTTTTAAGTTAAACTGTCATGAATAATTACACTTGTTTTAGAAATTTATTACTGGTTTCAGTATCAAAACACTTAGATTGCATCAATCAGGTTGAGGAGCTTTAATTGCCAAAAGATCTTGGGAGCAAGTATCTAAATCTGCAATCTCCTTATTTTCCTCCTCTCATCTTAGGGTTGTGAGAGTTCCTAAATGTTTGTTCGTTTGTCAGTTTTGTGATAAGTTTTATTAATATTTAATATTACGAAACACTGTGTAAATCTAATACAACTGGAAAAAGATCTATTGCATACGAGACAGACAAATAACACATTCATATCAAATGAAGGATACACCAGCGATAAATTGATAAGACGATGAGATGTCAGATAACTAATCGATACCAACCAAGTGACGAGACACCAACTACATCGTCCTTCGGTGGTTTACTTGAATGAATGAACAATGAAGCTATGAAAGCAATGTGTAACCAGAATATGTATCCCGAATGTAAATGCACAGGACTGAGTTTGGTGGACATGACAAGGGAGCAATGGTGGTGGGGTTCCGTAACCTATTAATTCTAGGTAAGTATTTGGCAAACTTTAGAGTGATGCATGTGCTTTTCTAAAGCAGAGTCAACTAACCATGTCATTGTCAATTATAATTACTCTTTGGCATAAAATTATCCAAATTCGCTTTCAAAAAACAGAAGGACAAAATCATAGACGTGACTCGGAATGTATCCACTTATTCTTCTTGGTTCCGTGAACTCGATATTGTCTTTTAACTTGCAAAAATGATACGTACGCACTCATCAACCACACCCTTCTCACATATGTGATATATATAGCACTACTGTTCGTGGTTTGTTGATGAGAGCGTAGATAATTGTAGATGTAATCCATCTTTAATGGTATTTGTAAATGACAAAATTCAAAATCAACCAATTGAAGGATCTACTAATCAATGTCCATTGTCTCGAAGTTTTAAAGTCATTAATCTCCGTAAAATGCAATTAAAGGTCGTAGGTTGCTTAATTGTGAAAGATGTAGGAGTATTCAAAAGAACGCAAACAACGGATACAATTTTTTTAATATAAAAACTAGGGCTGCACAAAAAAACCGGTGACCGTGAATCCAGTTCGGACCATTTGATCCACACGTTTTGGATTTTAACCGTGGATTAATGGTTCGGACACGGATTCAAAAAATAATAAACCGTGACTTGCGGTCCGGACACGGATTTCGATTTTGAAACCGTGGATTAACCGATCCGGACCGTGAGATTTTTATTATATATAATTTTTAAAAATATATATATATGTATATATATAAATAATTTTACCACTTTTATAAATATTGTCAATTTGATATAGGGTTATACTGTTATCTCTTATCAAATCTAAACTGTCTTTGTATATGCATTGTATTTTACCACTGTTATACTGTTATCTCCTATATATGCATTTGTATTGGACTTTGATGAATTCAATAGTTATTCATTGTATTTTTGTTTGTATTAAACTGCCTTTGTTTCTATTTCTATTCCACTATATAACTGAACTAAGTTACATGCTTTTACTGCTGCTTGTTTAGGCCCTGGTTGTGACTCCAATATCACATGCTCCATCTAAGGTCTCTCTGTTTTCTACTTTAGATTTTTTAGGATTTTATTTTGATGAAATTGTTTGTTACTTGTTTACGTATGACATGTAATCCGTAGATAAAACCGGAACCGATCTGTGAGTCGCTGATTTGATTGGAACCGAACCGTGAGAGTTTTGGTCCGGACACGGATTGTATTTTCTAAAAACCGTGACTCGCGGATTAGGATTGGATTCATGTCAATCCGACCGATTCGGACCATGTACACCCCTAATAAAAACAGGAGAACAAAAACACCCAAAAAAAAGTTTAAAAAAAAATAATGTGGGCAGTTGAATTGGAAGTCTTAACACTCCAAAATAGAAGACTTTATAAACTGTTTTTTCAATGTTCATGAATCTTAAGCATTTGTTTCTTTGGTAAGGTAGACATATTTGGTTTACTTTCTTGCTTCATCAATCGAATGAAAAAACAAAAAACAAAATCAAGTTCAGTACACGAGGGGATATGTCTACAACCCGGTAGTTCAAGTGGTAATAAGAATGAGCTGTAAATCCAGATATCCTGAGTCTGAAACTTGACAACCTCTTGGTGCCAAGCCCGAAGAGTTTCTTTTGTTCGAATTCCCTATTCCCATCCCAGAGAGAATGACCTGCCTTTGACCAGATCGGAAGTGAATTTAATTGAGGTACGCGTAAATTGGTCCGAACAACCCAAAAAGAAAAGGGCCATATCTACTGATATTAAATAGCCGTTTCAGTAGATAGTTAATAAATACCAAAGCGTACTATTCCAACCATGCTCATCTCTCTCTCTGGCATGCAGCGCATGCAGGATCCACTGTTAGTTTTTTACAAGAGAGAACAGTATATCCTTAACTCACCGCCAAAAACTTCACCCAACTCTCTTAGAATCCAAACTATAAGAAGACCACTTCTCTTCCTATCTTCATCACAAAACCAAACTCAAAGCATTATCACTGTATTGTAAACTCTTCACTTCCTAATGGCTCACAACTCTAAATCCCTCCTCGCTCTCCTCCTCACCTTCAACATCCTGCTTGCGATAACTGATCATGCGATCGCAGGCCGGAAAACCCCGACAAGCTCATCAAAAGACACAGACAAGAAACAACCTCAGTTTCTTATTGATAGGGACGGGAGCTTCCTTGTTCCGGGTATCGGCCGTTTCATGTTCCCGAGAACGGGACAAGGGTTCAACCCGTTCACCTACAATCCGGTCACTGGAACCAGCGGAGGATCAACTGGCAGCAGCATTGGCGGCACTAGCGGCGGCAGCAGCAGCAGTGGAACTGGTGGCAGCTACGTTCCCGGTGGTGACGATACGCTCCTCCCCAACCCTGGCCTCGAGGTCCCCGCCGGAAGTGGTGGCAGCGGCATCCCTTCTGCACCAGCTCGTCCTTGAGTTTTCCTACCATTTCTCTTGATTCAACGTCTAAAAATAAACATTGTGGATGTGTTCTCTATTTTTCTAAGTATGTTAGTGTAATGGAGTTTTCGTTTGTGTACTAGAGTTCTACTGCTTTATGCTTGAAGAATGTGCCAGTTTTTGACGTTGAATTATAAGATTCAAGTAATTGCGAACACATTTATGACCACAAAGTTGTTTTCCTGAATTTTACTTTCTGGACGTACTTTTTATAGAATTGGACATTCTGTAGTGCGGTATAACCATAGGGTTGTAGTGCAACATATTAACCGTTGATTTCGCCTTTTTTACAATATCATCCTAAAAAACAGGAGTTGGAAAATTCACTGAAAGTAGAATTCATATGCCAGTGAGAAAATGAATGAATGAACAACATTCCGTAAACAATGACATTCCCATCCCTGTAGGTAAAGTGGAGATATAGTCATATGTTTGGTCTCACAAAATGATTTAATAGGACTATACAGTCTATACTGGACTTATTCCTCAACTGAAAACAGGATTTCTAAGTTTGGAATACCAACTTACTCTAGCGTTTCGTACATAAGAAAACAAGTTTTTGTCTTTCATGATGTCAGTGTCACATGTTCGATCTTACGGAGGCCAAACACTTCAAATCTTAGGATCACTGGAGGGTTTGCCGAGTCGTTAACTTCAGGGTCCCATAATTAGTCAAGGTATGTGTAAGTTGGTCCACATTTCCAGTTATAAAAAAAAAATTTGGAATACCAGCTGGTAACAATTGAACATGTAAGTTGTACCCATGAAACGAGGACAAAAAATAACATTTTTTAATTTTCTTATTCAATGGTAATAAATGATTTACATAGTCAACCCCAACTGATTGAGACATAAAACTCGGTTTGGTTTGATTTTAGTTAGCCGGTGAAAAAAGGGAACAGAAAAATGGAAAACTATAATGACATACAGTTAGTTCTCTGTTCTTGACATAACATTGCACCAGAAAGTTTAAATCTCTATTAGCCAATATGTACAACAGAATAAGCAGGAAATAATTGTACACATCACAGAACTTCGTCCAGAACATGGATTAAAAATAAAAAAACTGGAAGTTCTATGAAGACGATAACCGACATGTTCTACAAGGGACTGTAGAGTGACAAACTTTCTGTAAACACATTTTGAAGTTCGTTAGTTCGCTAATATCATCTCAATATCTGTGCTCATTAACTTGCTTTATTCATTCAAAATCGAGAGCATAGTAATTAATGGACAAACAAAATACAGATCAAGGTTTTTCTTTCCCTTTCCAGACTAATGTAGCTGAATAGAGTCAAATATTTTTGGCATTATGATGCTTAAAGTAAAACCCAACATTTACTACGAAGTTGTCAGGGCTCAGTGGAGGAAAATGATTCATGTAGCCGATCCCAATTAATTTGGGACATAAGATTCGGTTTGGTTTGGTTTGGTTTGTTAGGAGAAACAGAAATTGATGTGCATGTGGGGTGCGGCTTAAAGAGGCCTAACTAAAGACACCAACAACCAGCAATCTGTCACAAGCTAGAGTTCTTCGTCCACTTTGGGGGTGTTTCACTAACTTGATTTTTTAGGTATTTTATGTGAGAGCTTGAAAAATGCGTTAATTTTTTGTGATTTTTTATGTGATGTATTATAAAGGGATGACATGTCTAGAAAAACGTAATAAACTGGCTTTTGACTTTTTGAGTTAGTAGAATGAGCCATAATCGAAAGATTTATTCCAGTTCGGTCTATAGAATCATCCCTTGATTTGGTGGAAACATTCCTAAGATTTCTGTAATTAGTGATGATCAAGACATCACTTAAATGCTTGTGTCATACCAACAAAGTCATTTTGTAAACGACTTTGTTGCTTGGGTCATACCAACAAAGTCTTTAATTTCTGAAGTTCTCATTTATTATTGGAGTCACAATCAAAGTACACTCCCATCATGAATGGTCTAGCCATCTTTTACACAATTTCAAGGGAAAATTCGTAGCTCATTTGAGAACCTCAGGTTCTGTTTGATTTGGGTTTTAAGTTTTGGTTTTTGTAATAATTAGAGGGAGAAGTAGGGGTAATAATTAAAAAATAGGAATTAATGATTAGAGAGAGATAGAGAGAAAATTAAAAATAATATTTTAAAATAAGGGTAATAATTGGATAATAATTAAGAAAACCGGTTCTTGAAAACCCAAAACAAACAAGGCAATGTATTCTGTCACTAAAAAGGATCACCACCTCTGAAGAGTGATTATTCAGTGTTTCTGACGTGGTGTTTCAGGAGCCTTCTCCGCCACATATTTCCACACCAAATGTGTGATGGAGAGCTTCGCTGGAGGACCAGTGTTCCAGGAGCAAACAATAATTTCTCCTGTAGAGAAAATTACAAGTCCAAAAAAGCAAAGATGCTACGTGCACACCACATGTATGCACACCATTTGCACACCACTTCATCCGGACCGTCCGAACACTTTTTTGGATGTTCTGGATTGGAAATATACTATGACCGGTCAAAGAGCTCTCTTACTAGTCATAGTGTATTTCCAATCCAGAATGTCCAAAAAAGAATTTGGATGATCCGAATGGAGTGATGTGCAAATGGTGTGCACACATGTGATGTACGTGTATCTTTTCCCCCAAAAAAGTGATGCAGTAACATGATTAGTTAGCAACGATCGTGGTTCTAAGAATGGAATGATTTTCTGTGATTGATGGAGTAAAGTTGTTTTGTCATAGGTTGTAGTGTCAAAGTCGAGATTTACAGTTCGACAGTGTAATCCAAAGCCCTCTAACCACGTGTTTTGTTCCTCCTACTTTAAATGTTCCCTGTCATTCAAAGTTCTTTGGGAATAGTATTCACTTTTGACGGATTATTAATTCTTACTTTCTTCGTCCTAATTTGTTTGTCAATTATTTCATTTTCTGCTACGTCTTAAATTGCTTATGTCTTTCAATCTATAATGTTTTTCACCGTTTTAAAAACTTTGTATAATAGAATAAATTGTGAACTATCAAACAAGATCCATATTGCATATATTTGGAGATCAATATTAAAAGATATAAGCAATTGAAAATTGACATGATTATCAAAAATTGACAAACAAAATGGGACGGAGGGAATAAGTATTAAAGCATAACTTAATATCAAAGCTATGTTTTGCTAAAGTCACTAATTCTTAACTTGGTAACAGAGTTAAGAACTTGACCACTTTTGTAATGGTTTTCAAAAGATCCGATGAAACGAAAAAGTTGCCGAAAAATTATATAAATTCTGTAATCTGATAAGAACTAGTGCAGCTTGAAACCCCCCTCCCCAATGGATTTCAGACCTGAAATTGTTGCAGATGAGGAAAGGGAGCAATACATTAGCCCCCCTTCTCCCATGACTTTCACACCTGAAATTGCAGTAGATGAGGCCAGTAAGAAACTATACAAAGCACTAATGCAAGGAAATAATGAGAGGGTTCTTCAATTATGCCAAGAGGAATTTCAAGATGGTCCATTGCATGTGGTAACCATACACAAGGACACGGTCCTCCACGTGGCCACATCCTTCAAACAAGCTAACTTGGTTCGTGAATTGCTCAAAATGGTTCGTGATGATCAACTTGGCGAATTGACCCTTGAAAACAAAGTCGGAAACACCATCCTCCATGAGGCTTCCACTTCGGACAAGTTTGTCCAGGCTGCCGAGGAAATGCTTATCAAGGCACCCGAGTTGTTAAATAAGTGCAACAAGTTTGGAGTAACACCTCTTTACCGGTCAGTAGTATTTGGCAGGATTGAGATGTTCAAATTTTTCGATGAAAAAATCACAACACAAAAGCAGACAACGGCTCACGGAGACTTGGAAGCAGATCCCGAGGTCTACTATCACAAGGCGAACAAGACCACTGTACTTCACACGGCTGTTGTCAACGGAAGTTTTGGTTTGTTTATTTTTCTTTGTTATCAAATTATAAATTAGTTGGATAAGCTTTTTTTTTTTTTTTCTTACTGTGAAATGTGAACAGATCTGGCCCTTTTGATCGCGAGAAGGTATAAAAAATTAGTCTCTGAAGTAGACAAAAATGGGATGACTGCTCTTCAGCTTCTCGCATGCAATCCATTGGCTTTCAAAAGGAGAGATGGCGGGGGATACCTTAAACGTCTCATGTGCTCTCGTACGATACTCTTTTTCATGTTCTAGTTTCGATAACTTGTACATGCTCATCTTTTCTAGCATGTATCAAAGATTTCAAACATGTTGTTTGCTTTTCAGGTGTCGTAACTGAAGAAATGTCTACTAGCCCAGAAGGTATAATGGGATATTTTACTACACTATGCATTTACAACCTTGCTTGTTCAACAATGTTCTTCATCACATTTCATTTCCACCTTTTTCTTACATAAGAATTGGATGCTTTTCAGCTGAGGCAACTGAAGATACAGCTCAGAAAGAAGGTAATGGGCTTCAAGTGTTTTTTATGCGTATCCAAAGCACTCTAGGCCCCAAAAAGCATACAACTACTAACATTTTTTACGCGTAGTAATATACATAGGGGATCCAATCCTTGCCTAACATTCTGTGAGTCCATACATATATCCATGTTATCATTAACGGGTTCCTTCGAATCAAGTCTATATAGATATCCATGCAAATACGATTTGAATTCGATTTCTCAATCATCAGTCCCAAATCGATTCTAATGTTTTGGATTCTCGGATTTACTGGATCACAGATCCATCTCAAACTCGTTCCATTGGGAGGTCTAATTAGATCCTATATTGCTCATTTAGACTTGTGTTAAGTTGCAGCTGGGTGTTGGAGAGTGCCTTATTTGGAAACAATCCGGGAGGAGAGAGAAATGTATGAATCGGCCATGAAGCTTGCCAAGTTCTTAATAAAGAGAGATTTATCCTGGATATCAACTAAAGCCATGGAAAACCAGAATGCCCCACAGTACCACAAATATGGAGGTCAAGATTCCTCCTCGGAAAACCCCTCATCTCCCTGTGAGAAGAAAAAGCGTAAGCGGAAAACAGTAACAAGAAGTGTAATTCCCGAAACGCCATTGATATTGGCGACCAAGAATGGCTGTGTGGAGATTGTTAAAGAAATACTCAGAGTGTATCCCTGGGCAGTTGAACACGTTGATTATCAGGGCAGAACTATACTGCATGTAGCGATAAAGTACCGCCAGATCGAGGTTCTTAATCTTGTGGAGCAAATGGGGGTTTTGAAGAGTCGGCTGGTGAGAAAGGTCGACAAAAACTTGAACACCATTCTTCATATGGTTGGAGAGGAGCCAAAAGATCATATCGTAGCCGAGGTGCGAAGCCCTGCTTTTGAATTGCAAGAGAACTTGCTCCTGTTTGAGGTGAGTGCTAGCCTTCAAAATTCAGGCTAAATAAAGTAGTTGTTAAATTTTCTTCAATCTAGTCCTGTCTTTATGTGAAAATAGATTTTATTAAATTGGGAGCTTTTTGTTGGCTTAATCTGCAGCGCGTGTGCGAAATATGCCCTAGCAGTTTAGAAAATACAATCAACGACAAGAAGAAGACTGCTCAACAGCTGTTTGAGGAGACGAATGAACCTCTGCGCGAAAGGGCCAATGACTGGCTCAAACGTACAGCGGAGAACTGCTCTATTGTGGCGGTGCTCATTGCCACTGTGGCATTTGCTGCAGCCTACACAATACCGGGAGGTCCCAACCAAAGTACCGGTTTCCCAATCCTCCTCGACCGACCTTTATTTGTTGTTTTCACCATGACCGATGTCCTTTCCCTTACATTTGCTCTGACTTCGGTGATTATATTCCTTCGAATTCACACATCCTCGTTTCGCTTAAACGATTTCAAGCAGTCTCTTCCACAAATGCTACTGCTAGGTATTACGTTTCTGATCTTATCGGTGATGATGATGATGTTTGCATTTGCTGCGACTGTAATCCTCATGATACACAGCCGGGGGGAGTGGACGAAAGTTGTCCTGTACACTGCTTCATTCCTCCCTGTCTCCATCTTCGCGGTGTCTTACTTGCCTCTTTATTTATCCCTCATGAAAACTTTCACTTACTCACTCAACAAAGTGGCCATGATCTTTCCCAAATTCACTGGTTACCCCCATAAATCCAAGCCCATACAAATTGATACCGCAAATTCCACATACCCTCCTAAACTTCAGGCCTCCCCAAATCTAGTTTAAATGGCTGAATTATAAGAGTGTTAAAGTTTGTTTTTTCCCTGAACTACCTCATGAAGATGTAGTATAAAGTCGTGACTAAGAATAGAAGTAATTGTATTCCGGTTTCATGATAATAAGCATTACAATTCATGTAACAGGAGCAGAAGTTTATTGGCAATTTGATTGGAATTTGGAAATATATTTGTTTTATTGTCAGCAAATACTATTTTTGTACATGGGTAGCACCCTTTATGCTTTTTCAATAAAATCTTTTGACTTATAGTGCTACTATTGTTGCATTGTGATTTCATTGCACTAACCTTATGGCAGAGGGCACAAGTGTTTCGCGAATGCAACCCAGTTTAGAGAGCTGTCCATTGAACCTGTTTTCATCCTGCTTTGTAGATGGTAGTGATTTGTTGTGACTGATGGGTTATGTTGTTACTTCAAAATTTAAAGCCTTGAGTTTTTATGGACTAGTTTTATTTAGATGGAGACGGATTCTGAGCAGCTAAAGAGGAAACTGCACGCTGTGCAGTTGAGCGTTTTTTGGGCCGATGATGGATCTAATTCAATGAAATTATTACCAGTAGACATGGCAAGGGACTAAACAAACATAGAGGAATTCTTTTCAGGTAACTTTGATACCGAAGTTGATCGGTGTGATATTTCAGTATGTGACAACTTGATGAGCTAAACAAAAATAACGATTTGAATCCCTTTTGATTCGAATGAAAGAACTTTACAGGAAAGAAAATAGGGAATAAGAGGAGGAACAAATAAATAAGATGGATTCTCAGAAGTTAAAGAGTAACCTGCACAATGTGCAGATGGGCAATCAGTAAATTGTCCAGTTCACTCTTTGAATGCTCAGAATCCATTAGTGTACCTCAATGGTTTCGACACCCTGACAACATTCCGGGTATCATTTAATCCGTAATTCATTAAACAAGTATTCCGGGTAAGTAGTAGGTACCCTTAGAAATGAGAAAAAAATTCAGTGCCGGCACGCATCTCGGTCATCCAAAAATGTGTTGGACGATCTGGATTTTAAATAAACTCTTTCAGGCACTGGCGACGCCAAAGTAGAAAGAGTGGGGTCAGCCGACCACACGGGAGAAAAAAAATTTACTATTAATATATTAATTTTTTTTTTAAAATTAATAAATGAACGTCCAAAATCTGGTGGTGACACCACTGGATAACTTTTAAAAGTTCATAAAATTTCTTCTTTGAATCCTAGTCACTTGTTTTGTTCTTTTGATAATGAGAGGTTGATCTGTCTTGTTAGGTTGAGCTTTAAATGTGATTTTTGTTGGAACAAAATTTTTAGCTACCATTACAGTAATGCTTTTCTTGAGATGAACGCCTGTGATGGGGCGCTGCGGATACCACGTGGTACCCGCTCGGCGATGAAAAATTTATCTTAAGTAATATGTCTACTGTCATTTATTAGCCGTAAGAGCTGATAGTTTCAATGAATTCCAACACCTACTATTCCAACCCAGCTTCCATGCACCTCTCTCTCTCTCTCTCTCTCTCTCTCTCTCTCTCTCTCTCTCTCTCTCTCCGTATGCAGTGCATGAACATGTGTTTGCACTTTGCAGTATCTACATTCTTATGGAAGAAAAACCATCACCTTAACTCACCGCCAAAAACTTCACCCAACTCTCGAAAAACCTAATCTATAAGAAGGCACCTTCTCTTTCTACTTCTTCACAAAGTAACTCAATACCAGTATTACATTCTTTCTCACACTCCCCTTTCTATATCTTCACTGTCCTTTCAGTTCATTACAGAATGGCTCACAACCTTAATCGCTCCTCGCTATTCTTATCATCTCCAACATCCTACTTGCCCTAGCTGGCCAAGCAGTTGCTAGCCGTGGATATCCGAGGAGCTCCAAAAACATAGACAAGAAACAGCCTCAGTTTTTAATTGACAGGGACGGCAGTTTCCTTATTCCAGGCATTGGCCGTTTTATGCTCCCCAAAAAGGGAAAAGGGTTCAACCCATTCACCTACAATCCAGTCACTGGAACCAGTGGAGGATCAACTGGTGGCATTGGCAGCACTGGTGGGGGCACCAGTGGAGGATCAACTGGTAGCGTTGGCAGCAGTGGATCCAGTAGTGGCGGTGGGGCAAGCCACAGCTATGTTCCCGGCGGAGACGATACCTTACTCCCTAACCCCGGTGTAGAGGTCCCGAATCCCGGAAGTGGTGGCAGCATTCCTGCACCAGCTCGCCCTTAGTCTTCCAAGCATTCCTCTTGATTAAATGTCTAAGCAATAAACATGGTCGATGTACGTGGTTATTTTTTTGTGTCCAAGTGTAATAGAGTCGGCTGCTATTCCAAATTGTGAATCTCCATGTTTTGTGCTGGTAGAATGTGACGGCTTTGTTGTTGAATAAGAATCAAGCAGTTTTTCCTCAAACGTATTTATTGTAGTACATGCATAAACATTATGTACCAGTGTTCTAGCCTAGGCGCTAGAAAGCCCATCGCCGACTAGTCCAACTAATTGCTCGACTAGGCGCCGAGTACTCGATCCTGAAAGCTAGAAGGTGTCCAACCGCCCTGGGAGTGCTTAGCGAGATTTAAAACCTTGTTTTGTATTGTGGGTGTGTACTTCTCATAAATACTATTCAACTTGCCATGCAGAGTGAGTAAATGACCGAACTCCCCCTACATTCATAGACACTGACATTTCCTGTGCGTACGTCATCCAGTTCATGAAGTGAGCATATATCCCACATATTTGGGCTTAGACAAAGATTTAACAGGACAAATGTACTGAGCATGTCCCTACTTAATTAATTCTCAACAGGACAAATGTTGAGTGGAGAGCTTTAGGGTTTTTTCTTTCCCCCTTTTTCTCACCCAGCCGCCCCCCCTTTCCCCTTCTTCCCTCTCTCCTTTTCCCACTTCTTCTTCCCTTCCTTCCTCCCTTCCCATCAGTCACCCTAAGCTCCTACTTTCTCTCGTCTCTCCTCTCACCATCTCTTGTGCTTTTGGGTTGAGATCTATTCTCCCCTTCATTTTTGTGATGCACATCACCATTCTCGGGGCCCGGCTTCCATGGCTTTCTTTGAAGGCAGCGGCAGACGGGTTTGGCAGCAATGGAGCAACGGTGGCGACAGCAGTAGGTAAGACCCCGCCGGCGGTGGAAGTTTGATGCAGATCTCTCTTCTCTGGAACCCGGTCTTGGATGGACTCGGGTTGATTGTTGCGTTGCTGTTATTTGATTTTGGTTATATGTTGTATGTTTCTTGTATTTCCGTTTCCTTGTATTTCAGATTTCCGATGTACCAAAAAAAAAAAATTTAACTCTCAACAGGAAAACTAAGTACTCCCTCCGTCCCAAATTGCTGGTCCTTCTTTTTATTTTGGGATGTCCCAAAATATTTGTCATATTTCTAAAAACATCCATCAAAATAGGGTGACTTTCCAATTTTATCCTTAAAAAGTATTTTTTTCATCTCAATTTGTTTGGCCATTATCTTTTATTTTATAACAGTTCTTATGATTTTGAAAACTTTGTATAATAAAACTAATTGATATCTATCAAACAAGATCCATATTGCATATGTTTTGAGTTTCATATAAAAAATTAGCCTCACAAATTGGCCACAGTAATTTTGACTGGATTTAGGGGCAAAATAGAAAAGACAATACAAAATTTTCACACCCTTTAAAAACCCACTTCCCCAAAAGGGGCAAGCAAATTGGGACGGAAGGAGTATGAAGTATGGAATAATACAACTAGTAAAAATTGGTCAGTACAAGTACATTGTTCAGATGGGACCCGGAGGTCCTGGAGGGCAGCCCGATAGGGCGAATCTGGGCATTGCAATCAACAACTTGGATTTTTTATTGTCAATGAACGGCTCGGATCTGTAAAATCCCAAGATGAAATCAGGACCCTTGAAAATACATCCGAAGACTTAGATGCCGCCCTACAGTGGAACCCTGCAGGGTCCCCATTTCCGTTCAGATACCCATGAACCCAGGATAACAGAAAAAGTCTTCTCATTTAACCAGATAGAACAGTCGCTGGGAAAGTGAAAATCAATTCAAGGATTCAAGTTCTAGGGACCGCTTCCCCATCCCTTTGCTCCCAGCAGTGAGGATGTACAATCAGTCCTATGTCCTTGACATAACATTCCACCAGAAATTAGAACTCTAACCTCAATATTTCCATAACCAGTTTTAACAGAACATCATCATACTTGGTATTCTATCAAGGGGTTTTCCAAGAAAACCGAAACAAAGTTATGACAAATAGTTGAACGTTCCGCATAGAAGGAAGGAGAGAGGCTCAACTATGGATGCAAGACGAACCAAGTTATTCAAGCTCGGAAAAAGTTCACTCGTTAACCGGTTAAGAGCTGGTTCGGGATTATCAAGCTAACTTGGAACACATTTTGAAACTCCTAAAAATATGACCAGTAAGTTTAGTTGTGCTCTAAGACTTATTGAAAAACTCAAGCTTGACTAGCAATGGGTTCAATAGAAACTCAATTTAGATTGGACAAAGTTCCGAAGTACATAAGCCCGGACTAAACAAAATGTGTTGCTGGCAACAATATTCATGCCAAACTTAAACACTCTAAGCTTGATTCATCTTATTTATAGCCCTAGGTTAAAAATATACACGTTAAAAATTTTCCCAGAAAAATATTTCTTGGTAAAGTTGAGTATTTCATCATCGGACTTGGATAAATACATTTTACACTTCGGAGTTCTTTGGAGAAATAAAATTTAATGCACATGTGGGACGTTTTCTAAAATTCAATGCACACGTGTGATTATTTCTAAATTTAATGCTTCTTGGGATGTTTTCTAAAATTTAGCTCAATTTTTTTCCGATCTCTCTTTCATGAATTTTAGTAATTTGAGATGTTTTCTAAAATCTCTTTCACGCTCACGCTCGCGCATTATGTGACTTAAATCCCAACCACTATAGGATAACTGCGTATTTCTTTTCATAGCATAGTATCCCCCGCCAGCCTAATTGGGTCTGAGAGACACTAATCTAGGAGCCTTAAAATTAACGACCGGACAAATCTAAGGCCCATGAGAGTGCTCGAAGTGGCGGCTCCTTAAACGCAAAGCTCGGATCTTTACCAAGCGAGCTACCCCTCGAGGTAGATAACCACTTATGGCAATCAGGACGACAATATTGGTTCCCAAATATCGTTGCAGTAAAAAAAAAATTTGAACGGCAAAAAAGATTTCATTAATCATAGAAAGTTACAATGATTAATAGGAGCAAGGAGAAAGCATCAAATTCAAAAGAATCAAAGCCTAGTCCGAGACACAAAACACGATTGGCAAGAAGCCAATCGAGGCCCACACATAATGGGCCCAAGCCCAAAGGGCCGTGAAGCCCATATAGAAAATTGCAGCACAATCGAGGCCCACACATATCGTTGCAGTAAATTAGTGCAATAAACGTCTTCTTGGAAACTTATTGGACAATTAAGAGTCAGATAAATATACATACATTTCCATGTATTGAACACAATTTTACTGAGATGATTAAAGAACATAATCTCAAGATTAAACACGAGCAATGGATTGGAAGTGCCAAAAGAAAAGTTCTGAGATGATTTCCATTGAAAAACACATGTGGAATCAACATGAAAATATCAAAGTAATTTTGACATCAATGAATGCGATAGAGGAGTAAGTAGTTATGGTCACTAACGCATAGCCTTCTCAAAAGCATGAGTAAATGTATAGACCTAAGTTTACATGCCTTTAAGATGACCAAGCTGCTGCCTGAAAATCCTTTACGAAGTACAAGCTGATTCCGGGGTTCAGAGCATGTCAAAACTTTATCCTGTGGGCAAAGTGAGAATATTAACATTAATTATCATTGTTGTAAAAGCCGTAAAATTAGTACAAATTGATACACAATTATGTTCCAATCCTCAAAACTTCCACTAAAATTGTGCTCCAGATCACCTCATAATAACAGGAATCCTCTAAGAGGGGGAAGTAACTGAGCTTCATTACTGAAGATGCACCAGTTACAGAATATTACTACAAATTTTATCTTTGTTTGTGAGTCCACAGATGCTTTGGCAAAGAACCACGAAGTATCTATGTTGTAGTAAGTAATTGAAAACAATCACATAGTCGGTGCATTTAAGATCATCATTCAACTACTCCAATAATAAGTAGAGTTGGTAGAGTTATGGTCATTCACTGATCAATGATCACACAGATAATTCATGCAGTTAACTCTTGCTTGAGAGAGAGTGAATATCACTTAAATCAGGAGCAATTTCTGGGTGCCGGGTGCCACGTGTCCGTGCCCGAGCACCCATCTCAACCGTCCAAAACACTTTTACACAATCTGGATTTCACAGAGAGAGAGAGAGAGAATAAATCTGGGTCATCCAAAAGTGTTTTGGACGGTCGGATTGGGTACTCGGGCATGGACACATGGTGCCCGCCCGGCACCCAAAAAAAATTCCTTAAGCAGGGGGGAAAAAAAAAGAGGAAGCAGGTTTTATCTAACCATGTACAAGGCTTTTAGCTCTAGCTCTGATCCTGTTCTAAGCTCTCAATGAAGAGATTTTAGCCAACTACCTCCTACTCCCACAACCACCAAACAGAGTCATAACTTCAAATGGACGAGCAGAATAAGACTCGGATGTCCTAATTTCAAGGAGTTAAAAGCCTACTAATATACTTGAAAACTAAATAGATACAACTATAGTATAGAATGAATGCAGCCAATAACTGGACCACCTACCACTGAGCTTCCAGAAAGCACAACCGCTAGTTCAGAAATTTGTGGAGCCAACCCAAGGATAAAAAGTGGCATCATGTCAAATAGGATTAATTAAAGTGTATTGATGAGCCACTTTAATGTACCTTATCTCAAATCCTACGAGTCATTGTTCACTCATTTAATGACAATAAGCTCAGCTAAATAACTGCCTTACTTCCTAAAAGACATTTTCTAATTCCATCAACACCCAAATAACACAACTCTATTTGATTTGAACTAACAATATATGCCATCTAGTGTCTCCATCAGCTCAGCACCAAGCCACCAACAACATGACTAATGATAATAAGGTTGCCTGATAAAAGTAGTCTCACCTCCTAAAAGTCATTTTCCGGTGCCATCAATGTCTAACCTGGGATTTAATTCAGAAAAAATCCATTGCTCTCAAAATAAAAAAGTTTTCTGAAACTTAAACAAATTAAAGATGCTGTGAACTGTCTCCATCAGCAACCACCAGATCACTTAAATCACTTGAGCTACCCTCTAATTGATTCAAGTCCTAAATCATACTAAAGATTCATCTAAGGAACAAAGAACAACATGGAAGGTTAAATCACGGCATCCCATGTAGAGGTCTAAAAATCTGCTCCACATACCTCTACCTAAACGACAAAAGGGACGGTGGATTTGTGCTTGTTTGACCTTGGACAAAAAAGAAAGCATGGACTTTTACCTTACCAGACACTGGGTATTTTCTTTTAATTATTCAGATGGACAAATACTACAATTGTTGATGAAAATAAATAAGCTACTAAGTAACATTAGAAAAGCTAAAACATGCATACGAAAGTTCAAACTAAATAGAACCTAACAAAATAGAAGAAAAATATAAGCTTCTATCAATGGGGTTTTACGTCAAATATTTTTCTCCATTTTGCTTTGTCAAGGCTTTATGTTCAAATAGATTTGATGAAGGGTGGAGATAATGCCACGACAGAAAATATTACCTTACCGCCACAACCATGGTTTTTGAGTGACATATTTAGCCCTCTAACAATCCTGCCATTCTTTGCCTATATGTGTGACCCATTTTCCTCTTTCTTCCTCCATTTACTTTCTCCCTTGACCCCTCTTTCCCTTCCCTTCTCTCTGTACGCAAAACAACAATACGCAAAACAACAATAGGCTTGCCTGCCCATCTATCTTCATCTTCTTTTGTCTTCTTCTCTCTCTACTTTCAATCTCTTTTTACAAACTATAGAGCTGAATACCCATAGAAAAGAATCCCCAGATTTTGAATCTTCGGAGTCTGAAATCGATGAATTGAATACCCAGAAAGATTAAACCTTAGATTCCATACCTGACTCTGGGCATGTCTAACTGGAATATAGAATGCATATCTTGAGAATGCCACTGAAGTGGCCGAGAGTTTGAGTTGAGATAATGCGAGAGTTTTTCCCAGGGGCAAGTATGTCACTCAAAACCCAAGGTCGTGGCATTAACATTTTCTGTCGTGGCATTAAAGCCACCCTTGGATAAATTGTGCTCCTTTTTACTGCAACATCTCAAGCCAATCGAAGAGATTGTAATCTGATGGAATCTCATAAACAGTAACCTATTACACTTCCTAGCTGTCGCATCTTCCAATCTTCATTGCACCTGACCTCTCACCTTAACTCAACTTACCTTCAATTAACGCAAGCCTCTCACTTCACTTCACGAATGTTTTCATTTCTAATATACTCTCTCCTAGCCGTACCACACATCCATCATAGCATTCTGATCTACACACAGTTACTAGCGTGTTGTTTCTTATTGCCCACCATTTTGTCCTGTGCAGAAAAACGTTTCAATGTTATAGAGTGGGTTTAGGAAGCATGGAGCTACAGACACAATTTGGAACGTGTTAAATACAGGCCTTATGCATGAAGAACCAATATTCAGACAGCTAGAACTACTTAACAGAAGGGTCTGCAACACTTAGTTTCACCCATCTATGAGCCTCTCTACTCTCACTCTGTATAAATAAATCAGAGCACAGATTCCCAATACAAAGGTTCCATGAGCTTTTAGTAAAATAGTCTGGGTCACTATTTGACAGAGATTGCTGAGGATTTCACGAAACATTTTCTCTCAAGCTATCAACTTTTGTTAGGTAAAGTGTCTGTTTATGTTGTGTGCTTTACTTCTTTTGTGGGTGATTTTGGTAGAGAATTCAAGATATAATAGGTTCAGATTCAGCATGGATTCTACTCATTTCTTGTAAGAGAGATAAGAATGGCACGAATTGTATTGACGGGCAGTGAGAAATCAACAGTACGGCCAGATCAAGATCTAATTCGTAAATGGCATAAGCCATCACACATGGAGATCCGAAAAAGATAACTATCAGTGACATTTTGCTGCTACCACTGTAGCTCTTTTAATTAACTCTAGTAAATGTAACATAAAGTTAGCAATTACAACACAAACTACCTTCAGATACTTTCTTCTTTGAGTGAAGGTGGTGGGGGTGGACCAATTAGACGCAGTGCAACAACCGAGTCATGAAAAGTACACAAGAGTAATCAGAAAAGGAAAGCCTATATCTCCATTTTCTAAAGCATAGATTCATACTTCATCCGAAACAAACTTCTAAAAATTGTTTGTCAGGAAAAGACAGAGAAAGGAAATGGTTGCAGAATTTTCATTACACATATATATGCAATGCGACAGGTTAACATGAAGTTAAAAAACCTTTAAATAAATTTAAAATGAAGGAATATAAGGTCTACTACTACTAGGGAACATATTTACCCTCATTGATCTCGTATCATGCAGTACTTAAATGGCTATGGCGACAACTAAAGTGAGTGCAATGGTGCTCTGAAACCCAGTTTCAATATTCATTGCCGGAAACACAGCAAGAAATCATTCCCCATTTTACTAGAATTTACCAAACAAGAAAAGCATGCTCAAAAGAAATTCCCTAACAATATCCTAGAAGATAAACAATAATGATCACCCAACAGGCTTTAACATCAAAGTTAATATCTAGGGTGAATCTAGAAATCCAAACAAAAGAACACTTCCCCATTTAATAGAATCCACCAAAATGAGTGCAAAAAGATAGATATGAACTGTCATGCAGCCAAGAAATCACTGGAAGATGAAATCAAACAGGTAGGTTATTGACCCAATTTTAGCAAAATAATAGATGATGATAGTAACATGGGAATATCTCCTCTCTATACAAAGAATCACCATTAACTACAGCTTGCGCAATTGCTAGCAAGGTAACATCTCCTTCTCTGGAGTCTAGACAACACGATACTTTCTCTGTAACCATTTGATGGAGCTCATAGACATGCTCAACTCAACCCAAGGAAAATCCTTCAGTTATATGAATCCCTCTCCTCAGTTGTAGGGTCGCATTTTGAACTTAAATGCATGTCCATCAAGTGTTTCCTATGGCTTCGAAGCATGTTCATTTTGGACTTCTATTTTCCTTGCAATCTTCAACCGAATCTAAAAAAATTCAACATCCATTAATGGTGTATTGATCAAGGCCAAATGACCTCAAACTACTTTCCCCTATCTTATTCATATTGAACTCAGCTGTGCATGCGCGCGCACACCCAAAAAGGCAAAAGAACCAAACTTTGCATCAGTAAAGAATCAAATGCTCTGAGTGACTTCAAGCACTTATTTTATGACCAAGTTACATCAAGAATAATTGGGTTTTCCTCACTGCACCAAGTTCCAGTGTTTTGTGCATTTTTCGTACGAAAACTTGTATATACGGGTGGCAATAAGGGAACGACACCTATATACAAAAGGAGGCCCAAATCAAAAGAGCCCATTCACTTCCATGTGTATCAAAAAGTTCAATCATATCAAGAAATTGGCCAAGTTAAGGATTGCAATCGTTTGACTCCCACCAATACAAACTACTAACAGAGATTGCACCAAGTTCCAATACAGAAAGTCCATGCCCATTTGAAATGTAATTACAACTCTATAATACCCACATCATGACACTTCATGATTAAATTCAATGAGTAAAATACCAACAGTTATAAACCATGTCAAGCATTTTTATCAAGTAATGGGATCTAACACAATAAAAGTAATAAGAACTCTCCTCGCCCACATGGTTTGGGGCTAATTTGATCAAGTAATGGGATCTAACACAATAAAAGTAATAAGGACTCTCCTCGCCCACATGGTTGGGGCTAATTTGACCAACATCAGGCAATTATTAACCATAATTCTTATCACGTACAATAACAGATGCTTAAGCATAACCCTTCATATCTAATAATGAATTTTGGGCACAAAGAGCTCGAAAACATTTCTCAACAATTGACATAAACGGCGTTCAAATTAGCCTCATTATGCAAATGGCTATTACAATAAACACAAATTAACACAAATTAACACAGAAACAAGAAGAGGGTGGAGGACACAATCACCTCAAACAAAAAATCAAATGCCGACCATCTTGAAGATGATGAAGCAGAGGAAACCGACAAATATGAGTAGGAAGAGGTAGTCTAGGAAGACGAAGAACATGGTCGAACCATGGTTCCTCATCAAATTCTTCTGCTTCTTCTGCTGCTGCTGCTTCTTATGAATCGGTTCCTCCAAAGGTTCAAGCTTCGCCATTTCCTTATCAATCGTTATTGAATTTTCGGAATCAAGATCTAGGGTTTCAGAGCAGACAATTGCGTTCTCTCTCTCTCTCACACACACACACACACACACAAAATCTAGAGCCTCTCTATCCACTTCCGAGTTTGATCCACGATCTTCTTTGAGGAAAACTCTTTGGGCAATGAGATTGTATTTTCAAAAACTGCCCTTGGACGACAAATTATGAGTTTCCATGCCATAAAAGTACTCGTTGTTAGCGAAATAGGAATTTCGTTGCCAAAAATTATAAATTAATATATATTCTTAATTTGATAATCTGTATTTATATTATATATATATATATTAAACTTTACAATATTATCAATGTAATGATATGTGGCTCAGTGGTTGAAGTGGTGGTTTAGGTTACTTGTTCAAATAGTAACAAGAACAAAATTTGTAATTCTTTTCTTAGTTTGGTCGATTTTGGCGACGAAATTTGATTTCCTCACAAAAGATTAAATTTATGAGGAAATATTTTGTAATCTATTTTTAAATATTTGCGATGAATTAAACTTTTGGTCGCCTGGGTCTGGAGTTGTCGTTTGTTGAGGCTACTCACAAAAAGACCGGTTAAAACTTTAGTAATAGTAATAGTATGTGATTATGTGAGTAGATTTTACTAGGCCACATCAAAACACCTGAGAAAAAGAAGACAAAACAAAATACTGAGATAAACCAAGATTGAGTATATATGTGTGCGCGCAGATACACAAAATTAAAGTTTTTGCTGGACCACCCACCAATCGTTTGACTCGTTTTGGCTTTATCCTTTTGTCTTGAAGATGAAACCATGGTGTGGAGGATGTACAAACATATATTACTAAAAAGATGTTTATAAATAGAGGCCAACAAATTATATTCCTAAAGATTTCATGTATAATTTTAGAGTAGGATCCCAATCAAATTTGTTCAATATTAGTTGGTGGATTTTTTCTTAAATTATTTGTTAGTGAAATTAAAAGCATTATATCATCACGAGAGTTATGACAATAAAAAACTACTAGCTGGTGGATAAATTGGTGATTCTATAGTCTTTCTTTCAAATTTATGAGTGTGAACAATATGTTTAGAATATAAAAAGGACTCTAAAATTATTTGTAAATGCCAAATGAGATTAAAAACTATAATATTTGGGGTCCAATAGCAATAACCAAAAGTCCAAGGTTCACGTGCCCACCATGGACCCTAGCTTGTTAAATCCGCCCCTGATTTCAACCCGTAAGATAATCTGATTACTGTTGTTGTATCGTCAATTGGAAACAAAATTTGTATTGATATTGTTTTCATGTTTGGTAACACGTACGATAATCTGATCACTGTTGTTGTATCGTCCCGAAGAACTTTCTATACTTCGTTACTTATTGACAATGCTTTGCAGAGAAGATCATAGGGTACATGAAATATTTCCCCAAAATTGTACATGAAATATTTCCCCAAAATTGTCCCAGAGATCAGAAAAATCAAAGATTTAAATTCATCGATTTCTCTCCTAGACATTTTCGGTGAAACTTTTCTTGGAACTAAACATTTTTGTGATTTGTATGAAAACTGAAAAGTGCGCATTTCATTTTCAAGGAATTTAATTAACTCCTCCAGTGGGATTTGTACTGGGACTTGTTTGCTCGGCCCAAACCAACCTGTTTTGATATGCACTAAAATTCAAGACTGCCTTAAAACCAATTCTGCTATAACTATTGAAGACTATGCAAAGAACATTTATTCCATGATGTAAGCGCCACATAGACTCATGGTGTCCGTATTGACAATTGCCCTGTGGTCTAACCTTCCTTTTGAATCAGCTATCTGCAAAACGTGCAGGTCCTCGATGCCTTCTTGCCGGAGGCCACTCTGATGCTAAATTCAGCCAAACTGCTTAGTTACGCATCTGAGAAGTTTCATGCATACATTTTTAGGATTCCATAGTGTACTTTTTTTAGTGCGAGTGACCCGGGATGGGCGCTAACTGTATGGGTGTTGGGCCGATCACGACTGTCCTTCACGACTGTCCTTGATCGACCATGGACGGCTCAAATCACTTCTTGTCCAAACAAATCCGAACCGTCCATTGCAGAACAGATTTAAGTCTTCCATGGCCAATCACGGACGCTGTGATCGGCCCAACACCCATGATGTTCCCAAAGGGACAACACCATCCCCCAATTCGCGAGTGGACTTTATCGCTAAGCACCCCTGCTTAATTTTCTCTCGACCTTCTACTGTCTTGTGCGTATCCCAAATACTCCCTCCGTTCCAAAATAAGTCTCTTTTAGGATTGTGTGCTATTTTCAATGATTTGAAGCTCCAAAAATATATATTATGGATTTTATTTGATAGATCTTAATTAATTCTATTATACAAAATTTTCAAAATCATAAAAACTATTATAAATTAAAAAATATAAGCCGTTGAAAATGACAACGCGGCCCAATTGAAGACGTCATCCTGGACGTATGTGGATTGACTCAAATGCCTAGAAGGGCTGGGCCTATTCTATCACAATGCGGCCCAATAGCAACGTGCCAGCCATTCCACAAGGTATCTCAAAAAACCCGGGCCAGCCTGTCACACAGCCCAAACAGCTCATGCGTGTACAAGTGTTCGGCCCAACAGTCAGTATGGGTACAATTTTTTATTTTTTTTATTTTTTCTCAACGAGATGAACATATAATTCACAAAAAAATTGAAAAAATTGAACAAATAAAAAAATGAATAAGGATATAAAAAAAACTAAATAAATTATTTAGGCCAAAACACCCTTAAATCTACTAAATTAGACATATGATATAACCACATTTTGTATCAAAGCAAATGAGCTGCCACCAATTATAATTGGTCGTTTCTATAAGATGAGAGTTATTAAATTTTTTGGAGTTTCCCAAAACGCCCCTATTTAAATTCTAACCTCAGCCCTTAGGGTAAAAGATAATGTGTAGAAAGTACATTGATATCTGAGAAAAATTTATTGGTATCCATGAAAATATATTAATATCCGTAAATGTGTATCGATGTCTGGACCACAAATGAAGGAAGCATGGTAATGAACACAGAAATTGATTTGGATCATTAGGCCAGCCCGCCCTAATACCTTTTCGGCTTTGATTTGAGGGTATGGTTCTGCAGCAAAAGGTCCATGTAGCTCCTTGGATCTTGGAGGTTTAAGGGAGCCACTGTTTCAGTGATACGCTGAGAGCAGCCACTTTATGCATATTGCCAAAGGTAAAAACAATCTCGTGGTCGGCTTTGCACATTGAGTTTTTTTGCAAATATCATACATATTCATCTTGCATTTCTGTTCTTTGTGCAAGAGAGTTTACATTCGTTTGGAGTGCTACATCCATTCGTCCATAATCAAGTATTCTTGGGAAGCAATCGTTTGAGTTTCCAATAGCACCAGTGTGGGGGGGCAAAATTGCTTTAAGGATCCATTACTCGCCTCGATTTCATTGCCAATTTCTGGATGTCCTAAAATTGGTCCAGTACGTTATTTTCTTCTACTCACTGTTCACTTGTTTGTTCTGTTTTGGGATTTGAATTTCCAGAAATTATCTTCTCAAGTGCCAACAAATTTTACTGGTAAAAAATCAAAAAACATCCGGGCAGTCTAAAACACGATCAGACGGCACGTGTCACAGTGCACAACACCCTCCCCGGATTCATTTTGTGGTGAACCTCTTCACTTTTTGGTAAACATAACAGGACCAGGGGATACAGGAGATCACCTCCTGCAGAGAACCCTGGAGATCACATCTGGACCGTCCAACTCGGCAATGGACAGTTCAAATTTAAAATAAACTCTTCCATGTAAGGGCTAACTCTTCTATGGAAGAGTTGTTTTAAATTCGGACCATTCAATACACTTTTGGACGGTCTAGATGTGATCTCTAGGATGCTATTCAGCACTCCCGAAAGCATGACGTCACTTTTAAATTTGCACTCACAGTATCTTTTGTTTGTCTTTTTCCTACTGGGGATAAAAAAGGAACAATACACACACACACTTTTTCGCCTCGCCTCGCCTCGCCTCAGAGAGTAGAGTAAACAATTTGCCCTGCACATTCTATTTTTCAGTTGGAAAGCAGAAGAGCGAGAGAGAACACAAACCCTAATTTTCGAACAAAAGCAGTCTCCACAAACAAACCCTAGAAACAAAAATCCCTAATTTTCGAACAAAACAGTGAACACAAACCCTAGAAACAAAAAATCCCAAATTTTCGAACAAAAGCAGTCTCCACAAACAAACCCTAGAAACAAAAATCCCTAATTTTCGAACATACCCTAGTTTTTCTATAAGAGAGAGATAGAGAAACCTTAGATCGATTTGTTCGTTCGTCTTCAATGGGCACACACGATTTCGTCGATCGACGTAGAACCAAATCGATGAGACGCCTCTTCTCCTTCGAGTCTCTTCCTTCGCCTTCGTCGTTCTTCTTCTTCTTGATCGATGTTCTTCTTCGGTCGAAATCGCCTCTTCTCTCTCTCTCCTTCTCTCTCTCTCTCTCTCTCTCTCTCTCTCTCAAAACGAGTTTGAAATTTTCCGATCTGGAAGGGCTTGGATGACCCACGAATGTTTATTACCCGTTTACCACTGACCCGGGTTGATTTTACCCGAGTTTTAACCCGCGAGATCATCTTTCTCATCCAAGCCATTGGACTTGACCGGATCCAAATCCCATATATATATATATATATATATATATATATATATATATACATATGTATAAAGTATTTGGTTGTATATGTGTATCTATTTTG
>JAXBDA010002161.1:0-45322 GCA_036023075.1 Gaultheria prostrata | reverse complement strand
CGGTTGGTAGAGAGATCAAGAGAGAGAGGGAGATAGAGCGAGAGACAGAGAGAGGGTGACGGTCTGGGTTCTCAATTTTGTTAACGTGATTTTGGAAGAGGATGTTAAAAGGGTTTCTTTTGGGAATGAAATTTAAGTGAAGGGTAATGGCGTCCTTTCACATTTGTCATGCCATGTTATGGCAAATATTATTTATCTTCCCATTGATCTGTCATTCCCAGAAACTGTACCATGAACCGGCAAAAATTTGCCCCTACCACCACTGTCCCGTAATTTGCCCTATTTCATATCCTGAATGCCAAAAATTCATCCGAAACCCGAACTCCCAATTTCTCCCCACAGCCATGGCTACCTTAAACTTCCAAATTCTGCTGCTGTATTCTTCTCTCTCCATGTTCTTGTGCTTTCTATTTCCTCAAACACATTCACTATCCTTCAACCTGACAAAGATAGGCCCTGAGCATCAAAACGTGAACATAACAACGTTCCCAGATGCCAATATCTCATCCCAAGGCCTTCAACTCACCCCCAATGAAGTATTCAGAGCAGGTAAAGCCACTTACAACGACCGCCTTCACCTTTGGGATAAATCCACTGGAAATCTGACAGATTTCGAAACCCATTTCGTTTTTGTGATTGATTCGAATGGGAGTTCGAGTTTCGCCGATGGGCTCACCTTCTTTCTCGCTGATCCCAGTGCGTCAGATATCACACCTGGTCATGCAATGGGCCTCCCAGTTCACCGGGATACCTACATGGGTACTAGCCGTTTTGTTGCTGTGGAGTTTGATACACTTCGGAATGGTCCAGAGGTGGACCCGGTCAATATCAGTACCCGTACTCATGTAGGTATCGATGTCAATGCTCTTATATCAAGTGTTACTGCTCCTTGGTACTGTAATGTAACTGGCGGGATTGAAAATGAGGCTTGGATTAGGTATAATTCAAGTTCACACAATTTGAGTGTAGTTTTTACTGGTTCTACTAATACTACTAGAGTGAATGATACCATTCACTTCATCATTGATTTGAGGGATTACTTACCTGAATGGGTAACATTTGGGTTCTCAGCTGCAACAGGACTAATGTTTGAGCAAAATAATGTAATATCATGGGAATTTAGCTCAAGTTTGTAAATTAATGACCCGAGGCCAAAAAAATTCCCACTTGGAGCTTTGGTTGGAATTGTCGTCGGCTCAGGTGTTTTGCTTGGTGGCTTTGTTTTGGTTGGATTTGGCTTGTGGAAGAGAAGTAGAGCAAATGAAGAAGATGAGTTTCAAGTTGAAATGTCCATGGAAAACGAATTCGAGTCCGGTAGTTGGCCGAAGAAATTTTCCTACCGTGAATTATCTCGGGCAACAAATGACTTTGAGGAAGAACAGAAGCTTGGAGAGGGAGGGTTTGGCGGAGTCTATAAAGGTTTCTTGAGTGAATTGAATTCTTATATTGCTGTCAAGAGGATATCAAAGGGCTCAAGACAAGGGATAAAGGAGTACGCAACGGAAGTGAAGATCATCAGCCGGTTGAGGCACAGGAATTTGGTGCAACTCATCGGTTGGTGCCACGGAAAGAAAGAACTATTACTTGTTTACGAGTTCATGGAAAATGGAAGCTTAGATTTCCATCTCTTCAAGGGGAAAAGCTTGTTGACATGGGAAACAAGGTATAAAATTGCCCAAGGTCTGGCCTTGGCGTTGCTCTATCTACATGAAGAATGGGAGCAATGTGTGGTGCATAGGGACGTAAAATCAAGCAATGTGATGTTGGACTCCAATTTCAATGCCAAACTTGGAGATTTTGGGTTAGCTAGATTTGTCGATCATGAGAAAGGGCCCCAAACAACTGTGGTGGCAGGGACAATGGGGTACTTGGCACCAGAATGTGTGGTTACAGGTAAAGCTAGTAAGGAATCAGATGTCTACAGCTTTGGAGTGGTGGCGTTGGAAATAGCTTGTGGAAGAAAACCCTTTGATTTAAAGGTGCCATAATGTCAAATGGGAATGGTGGAATGGGTTTGGGACCTCTATGGAATGGGAAGGTTACTTGAAGCAGCGGACCCAAAAATAG
Organism: Gaultheria prostrata; assembly: GCA_036023075.1. NCBI lineage: Eukaryota > Viridiplantae > Streptophyta > Magnoliopsida > Ericales > Ericaceae > Gaultheria > Gaultheria prostrata. The sequence continues at coordinate 43,255 of JAXBDA010002161.1, read as the reverse complement.
GCCCAGATTTCGATGAGCGAGAAATGGAGCGATTGATGATTGTTGGTCTTTGGTGTGCTCACCCGGATCATAATTTCAGGCCAAAAATCAGACAGGCTATTCATGTGCTTAATTTTGAAGCTCCACTGCCCATTCTTCCACAAAAACAGCCTGCGCTATCGTTTTTTCCTCCTCCATTGAACCAAATGATCACTAGTTCTTACACCAGCCAAAACCAACATTCAAGCTACAGTTACAACACAAATTCTTCTAAGTTCACCTCATCTTCTACTGCTTTATCCCTGTCATCGGAGTGTCCCAAGAAGTTGGAGGAATGAGGAAGAGTTTGTGAAAAAAGGGTGCTGCCGAATTCGAGATAATGTCTTTTGGTCTTCTTTTGCTTATTACCATTTTATTTGTGTATCTCAATGTGTCTTTTAAGTTTTCGAGAAATATTTATGAGTCTTTCTAGTTTTTAGTAGTCAAAGTATTTGGTTTATTAAGTTTCGAGTCTTGGAAGTTAGAATTTGTTTTTTCTATGTTTGGAGGAATGTTCCAAGTTATCTATTTACGTGTTCTGCCGTTGTCTTAGAAATGTGTTATTCCTCCATTGTGGAGATAGTACTACCTTTGGGGATTTCCATAAGTTTTGAAGCTTTAATGGGGAATGCAATCTAAAACGTTTACCCTAAGCATTAGGCAGTGGCGGAGCTATACAGGTGCCAGAGGCCCTCCAATTTCCTATTTGGAGTGTATGTTGCATTGATGTTTTTTATAGTCATTTAAAAAATTAAAAAATCTCAAAAATCATGAAAAAGTAAGAACAATTTTTATTTTGAAAATACTAAATTATGGTGAATGATACTATGTAATAACAATACTGCGTTAGTCGAATGATATGATAACAACAGTACTCGAGATTAGTTTTTCAATTTATCAAAACCGTCCCATTAAAACTCGAATAACTAGATTAATCTTGAAAAAATCATCGAACTAAGATTTTTTCTTTCATAATTCGACCATCGTGTAGGCTGAACATGTAGCTCCAGCTAGATACCAAGTACGTGGAGAATATGATGTAAGGAGGTAAAGCCTACTTCCTCTAATGAGATTATATGATGATCATCATGCTAGCAATAACTTCTTAAGGTCTGATATCAAAAATTGGGAAAGAGCAAATGGAAGTCAACACATATGATGGGTTTCGAATCTTTCGGTCATGAATTTGTACGTAGGGCTTTCAAGGAGCGAAAGGAAAGTAGTGAAAAAAAATTCATTTGCTCCCTTACCATGTTCCTTTGACTAATAACTCCATCCATAGATCCATGGACCGAACACCATCTATATGCTCAATGACATTGGAGAGGCTCAAATCATTCAGATTTTTTTAGAGTTGGCAAAATTTTCATTATAGAAGTAAAGCGTCAGCTTTTTTAACTGTTGATGAAGTTAAGAAGACTAAAAAGACTTTCAAAAATTTGGGACGGAGAGAGTATTACTACTATTAAATTTTGAACTTTTTAATAGTTTTTTAATAATTTACTAGATATCAATGAAAACTTTTAATTTATGAAAAAGATAATTTAACAAGACTTATTATTTTTAAGTCCTCGTTTTACGGACCTTAAAAATATTTTGGGACGGAGGGAGTATCAAATAATGTTCAATACTGAACTTTTTTTTATAAAAAATTTAATACAAAATAATGATATCGAACTTATTTTGTAAAAAATATAGCAAATCAGTCAAAATAATTTTTTTATATGGTAGGTTAATGTCACACCCTCGATTTTCAACATAATTAAATAAACACTTCTCAAAAGAATAACTCATTAATCCATTACACATCCATCAAAAAATCACCTCACAACGTTTCATGTCCACAACAAATAACAAGTCTAAATTGGGTACCCATGTGGCCATGTCCCATGAGAAACCGTGTTTAAAGAAGTTGAAGTGCTACATTCTTCCATTAAGTCAAAGTGACAAATGAATAAAGTTACAAGTTCATCTTTCAAAAATAAAGTTCACAAGATAATCAAATGACTATTTTCTAGTAAGCTTTCAAAACAATGCAACACAATTTATGCACTCCACTTTATGGTCCTTGATGAGTGTTTGAAAATGATAGGGTGAGCTACACTAGCCGAGTAGAAAAATCTTATACAATCTCTAAATAACTAAATACATATGAGATGAGATGAGATGAGCACAAAGGAGATAACATAATACAAGTCGATCAACAAATAAGGATTTTCGAGATACGATCAATTTAAAAAAGTATGTGTCCTCGAGGTCATAAAACATCATTTTTTTTTCCAATGGAAGCCCTTTTTGTATTGTTCATCATTCATTCCAAAACCATTGTCATCCATCTCTTCAAAACTTAGAATTTTGGGTCCCGTAACCCCGATCGAGATTCTTTGGCCTCGTTACCCTTGCCGAGCATTTGGAATGTCTCCCTAGCACGACGTAGCCCTTTGCCAGGATTCATGGGTTTTGTAACTCCTGCTGAGATTCACGGGCTTCGTAACCCATGCCTAGGGGTACACCGAATGATGGCACTAGTATCATCAATCCAACCTTTAAAATCATACACTTCTCATTTTCTCAGAATACCAAATGTCCCATTTTGTTTCTTTCAAACCATATCCCATTTTGTTCAAACATTTCCCTTAAAAATCATAAAAACCATATATTTCAATGAGGTGTTAAGTACTTTGCACCATAGGAATAATCAACAATACGGGTTTAACGCCTCACATAAGAGATCAAATAACTTTTCAAGGGTTTTCGATCAAATCAAGAGAGAGAGTAAGTCTAAGTCAAAATCATAAATCAAGCCAACTCATAACACTTAGAAAGCGTGAAGAAGTCCCTACCAACTCATAACACTTTTCAAGGGTCGTATTTAGAATTGGCCTTAAAGAATATCCAATTAGTTAATGGTTTAACTATTGTTCAAGGGTCTTTCGATCATTTAGAAATAAAAATATACCAGCGTTAGTGTTTAATTAACAGTATGCGAAAATCTTGACAACATTTTGTAAAGTAAGAGAAATCACTGTAATTTAACTAATTTCAGAAACTCGGGCGAGATCAATGAAATTAACCTAAAAATAGAAAATGTGTGTCGCTTGTTCCTCCTGCGGGTACAGTGGTAATTTACTTGATCTTTCAGGGCAAAATAAAATGTCTGATTTCCCGCCCAGAATTCGGACAGACCACTAAAAAAGAGTTACTCCCAATACAGCCTTCTATTCTCTGCTGCTTTTGCTTCCACTTCTCTCTCTGCACCTCTCCCTCTCTCTCCAAAAAATTCCAGGTTCGTCCAGGTTTCCATCAGTATCGTCACGTAGTTTTCATGTATGCGAATACTATCAATCTCTAACCTAAATACCAAACCATCGAAAATTTCCCCGATTTTTCAAGACAGGAAAACCCTAATTTTAGCAATTTCTTGTGGTATTTGAGTTTAATATATTTTCTTTGTTGTTGTCGTTTAAAGATATGGAGGTTGGAGATATGGCGCTTGAGAACGAGGTGAAGAACGAAGCCCCAGTGGATTCTCCGACCTCCGTACTTGAAGACGAGGTTTGGCCTCGTTTTTTGGTCCCTGTATACATTTCCTAGTTTGGTATTCTATCGTCTGTATGTGAAATGGAATCGGATCTTTACAGTTATTTCCGGTTATGGTTATTTTATGCGTTTGGGTCCATGAGAGTTTCTGATTTGCTTATATAGATACTCTTTGTATAGTCTGTATATTGTTCTGTTATGGCGAAGAAAATAAGAAAGCCTTGGAATGCTTCTGTGTTTTATTTGAGATTCAGTTGAGACGAGGGAAAAGACTTGAGGTAAGGCTGTGTTTGGAGTGTCTAAAAAAGTTGGTTTGTTGTTTGATTTGGTGGACTTCTTTTTTAGTTCTCCGTCAAAAACTCTTTAAATTCTGGTTTGTTTGAAGAGTGAACCCAGAAATGTGCTAATATGTGGATCTATTGGAAAAAGTTTGGTAAAGACAAAAATATCAATATTCAGAAAAAGTCCAGTAAATATGAATGCCTTTTGAAAACTTGTCCTTTTGACATTTCAAACACAGCCTAAAGAGCTCTTTCATTGACTTTTCTTGGGAAACTAAGTAAGGTATCAGTTCAGTGCTTTCATAGTTCTAGGTACTAAAGCTAGTAAAAAGGTTATTCAGCTGTTTCCTTTATAATGCTGCACTGGTGGGACATGTGTTCTATTGGTAGTGTGAAGTAGGAACAGCTGCTTTTTATTCCTAGTTTTTAGTTCTGCATTTTTCGCTGAAAATACACCAAGATTTAACATCACTGATTCACTGTTGATCCGCCGGAACTTTTTCATGCTTTGTCTTATGCGTCAAATATTAGTGATACTGTTAGATTTAATTTTCCTTGTTACCACGAGGGATCCCCTTTTCCCCTAAAATTACAACTCCTGGTTTTGTGTGAAAGGAGGGAGGGAGAGATTATTACTAATCTGCTTGGTGTGCTTTATCAGTTTTCTAATTCACTCATTGTGTAGTATCTCATATATATTGCTGTACTCTCAACCTGAAGGATATATCCAAGGAGGAAATTGGAGTCAAATTGGAGGAGGAAATACTTCTTGATGCAAAAAATGGAGATTCTTCTCTTGTGTCGAAAACTATGGCTGAGGAGGAGGAGAAGTTGCTGGAATCCCGGGTGAAAGAAGAAGAAAAAGATACCATGGAGGCACCACGCTTGAATGATACCCAGTTCACTAAACTGGATGAACTTCTGACACAAACGCAGCTTTACTCAAAATTTCTGCTAGAGAAAATGGATGATATTACAGTTGTATCCACTCGTGCCCTTTCTAGAGAAAACTTTTACATTGTCATTCTTTTCTCTTATACGAAACTGATAGTAATTACGATGATTATCTTAGAATGGAGTGGAGGAAGATGATGACACTGGTAAAGGGAAAAAGAAAGGCCGTGGTTCGAAAAGAAAAGCGGCAACAAACTACAACAATGTATGCCTTTCTTTCTGATGTCTAATTTCATCTGATTTTGATATAGGAATTTTGCAGTCTGTATTACCTGCACCCTTCATGCTCCGTCTTGGAGCTTAATGTTTGAGCTCCATGTTCTTCCAGCACATAAAAATACTAGGTGGGAATATGTATTTGCACCAGTCTGGGTGATTCGTTTGCTCTTTGGATTTCCTGGACACAAATTTCTACCCAAGCTCATGGCATGGCCCATGCACTATTCCTCTACAATATAATATATATTGAATATGTTTTTTTTTTGGCGGAATGCAATTCACGCTGCTATGTCTCTCTGAGGCTTCTGAGTTTAACTGATGGGAGAATAACAGTTTCGGTGATGCATCATGCAAGTTTGTGATCCCTATTGCAAAAATTGAGCTGATAACTTTTAAACCTGCACTGAAGCTAATCCATGCTATATGAGTGGAATAGTTTTGATTTGTACACGGAATATGTTCATAAAATGGAAGAACTATGATATAATGTTGTCTGAGTAGAACAGTTGAGGTAGTGTTAAGATTTATACATTCAGTTGGAGTAATGCTTCTGATAAAATAAAAGATATTCAGCTGTCATGTTAATTACATTGTACCTCTCAATTTGTAATTGCTGCCTTGCTGGAGTCTGGTATCTTTGGCATGTTAGGTTCATCATATTACTGTCTCATGATGAGGATCCCCTAATATTTCCATTTTGTGAGCGAGTTGGGACACCTGTTTTTTCCTGCGTGAATCAAACCTTTGGTGTATGAAGTGTCACTCGATAACATGCAGCCTAGCTACGTTAAATCAAGGACAGAGTTTGGATGAAACTTTTTTTGCTGACCTTTTTGATCTGGCTTCTCGCAATTCCTTTGTCTTGATTTATAAATAAAGTTCTGTTTTATTGATGGTTCCTCCGGACGAATACCCTTTATAGAGCAGTATATAATAGTATGATCATTTGGTTTGTTCTGGGTCCTGTTTGAGTGTTACCTTTGGTTTCATACTTTTTGGTCTGTTTGTTTTGTGGGGATAATTGTTCCTTGTCAATGTATTTCTTGGCCTGCAAACAATATGACATGTGGGGACAATATGACATGTGGGGAACTTTTATCCTCTCAGAGAAAGGCCAAGAGAGCTGTTGCAGTCATGCTTACAAGATCTAAAGAAGGCACTGATCCGGACGATATGAACCTTACTGAGGAGGAGAAAGCTGAGAAGGAGCAAGCTGAACTGGTACCTTTATTGACAGGTGGTAAGTTAAAGTCCTATCAGATTAAAGGTGTGAAGTGGCTGATCTCCCTTTGGCAAAATGGACTGAATGGCATCCTTGCCGATCAAATGGGGCTGGGGAAGACAATTCAAACTATTGGTTTTCTTGCACATTTAAAAGGGGAGGGATTGGATGGGCCATATTTGGTCATTGCTCCACTATCTACGCTCTCAAATTGGGTTAATGAAATATCAAGGTAAACTTTCCTTGGGGAGTCCTTATTGTACCTATGGGCCCTAGTGATTGGATAGATGGTTTGACCTTACTGAATCTATTTCTTTGGTGAATCATCTTAGATTATGGTCTTATCAAAAAGAGTCATCTTAGATCATGGACTCTATTTCTTTTTGTGGTCATGTAATGCTGAAACTCTGTTGTACTTCTCTTTTTCCTTTCTGTTGAAAGGTTTACGCCGTCAGTGAATTCAATTATCTACCATGGCAATAAGAAAGAAAGGGAGGAGATAAGGAGGAAGTTCATGCCGAGAACAATAACTCCCAAATTCCCCATCGTAGTTACTTCATACGAGGTTGCACTTTCTGATGCCCACAAACACTTAAGGCATTATAACTGGAAGTATATAGTGGTAGATGAGGTAACCAGTAAAGACTCTCTCTCTCTCTCTCTCTCTCTCTCTCTCTCTCAGAGTTGTAAGCATATGCTGAAGCTTTGCATTTTTCTAATAGACACTTTTGCTCTGATACCTGACCTATCTATCTTCTTCTTGAAGGGGCACCGGCTGAAAAACTCAAAATGCAAATTATTCAAGGCATTGAAGCTTTTACCCGTTGAAAATAAGCTTCTATTGACGGGAACTCCTCTGCAGAACAATTTGGCAGAACTTTGGTCATTATTGAACTTCATTTTGCCTGATATATTCTCATCCCATGAAGAATTTGAGTCATGGTTAGTATGGCATTGGCTATTCTTGCTTTCCTCGTTCTTCATAGTTGAAGTATGTGATTTATGATACTCTTTGACCATTAGTTGCACGAAGTGGGGGCTGGGGCGGGAGCGGGTACGTAGAAGCTCCCTAGGGTTGGAGCGGTGAGGGAATACTTAATAAACTTATATATATTTATACTGATTGTACATATGTTTTATAGTTGCTAAGGGATTGTATATAAGCATTTTATATGTATAAACATGAGTGAGAAATGACATGCCAATAGATTCGTTTGTGCTAAATAGATGGACTAAACAGGTAGAGAAGTAGTAGAATATGAGACGAGAAAGAGAGAGTCCTGAATCTTTCTTCTTTTTTCTTTTTCTTCTTCCTTGCATATATTTGGAAATAAAAGTGAGAATTTCGTCCTTAAGATTAGTGGAAGCTCCCATCCTAATTAGGAGCGCGTTCCCGTCTGGGTGGGAGCCCTGTTGAGCTTCTATCTCGATAGTGCGGATTCGAGCTCCCGTCTAGGGAGTGCACCCATTTTAGAAGGATCTTGGCATCTTGCTACTAAGCTTTGACCTCTCTTATTATAATTACTGAATTTATACTTTTCTTCTTAATAAACTGCTCTGACCAATACTCAGAGATTCCAAACTCTGCAAAGGTTGCTATATGTTTTTATACACTGATTAGCATTTAAATCCTGAGACTTTTTATTCATGTTTTATCAAAACAGATCATCTGAAGCAGTCTTCCTAGACAGTAATCAAGTTCTGCAAGTAATTGCAGATAACCAAGACTGCCATTTAAAGGATTAGCTGTTGTCTACATATTGTAAACCATAAAGGACATGTCAAAATAGTTAGTTATCTCATTTCTGTAGTTCTGCTCTAGTTAGTTATCCATAATTCCATATTGTCTTAGCTGGGCTCCTATGTTACCTAAATTTAGAACTGTGTTTGTAAAGAACTAGAGGATTTCACTAACCACTTTTTGGGAAACTTTATATCCTTGTATTTGGATTAAATGGTAAAATGAACAACTGTGTTATGGAATCTAAGTTAATTCAAGTAGCCACCATATATTTCGTGTATTTGGTCTGCGAAACTGATCCATTTCCTTAAGGATTTGACCTATGGTGCAGCAATGTTTTCCCGCATGGAATGTTGTTGGAGTTGGTTCCACACAGTCGGCCTTGTTAAGGAGATTTTATCCATTTGAGCTTTTATGATGTTATTTTATGAGGAAAACCAAGCTCCAGCTAATATTTGGTTTACTTGCCTTGCCCTTGCTACAAATTAACATTTTTGTAAAATATTTAGGTTTGATCTTTCGGGGAAGTGCAGCAATGAAGCCACGAAGGAGGAGGTTGAAGAGAACAGAAAGGCCCAAGTGTGTACTCGTCTCTGGGTTTGGATGTTTTACCTTGCTTCCTCTAGCCTTTTAAGGGTCATGAGGATGTTTTTTATGCTGGCAGGTAGTGGCAAAACTCCATGCCATCTTGCGTCCCTTTCTCCTTCGAAGAATGAAATCAGATGTTGAGCAGACACTACCTCGAAAAAAAGAGATTATCTTATATGCTACCATGACTGAGCATCAAAAGAACTTCAAGGACCATCTAATTAATAAGACACTCGAAACTTATTTGCGGGAGAAGGTGGATACTGGTAAGAGATTTGCTTTGCGCAAGAGCTTTTTTGCCTAATATACTAAGGAGGGTTCTGAGATTATATCAAATTTTGTTGGGATGAAATGGAAGCTGTTAGTTTGGAAGTTGTATGTTTCTTTTTTAAGTTGTAGTTGTGTGCTTGTTTATCCTTAGTATAATACCAGCTGTTGGTAAATCTACCGAGCTTTGTCCAGCATATTGATGGAGTATGGTTTGCTTCAGATTGCAATTCTGAATGCTTCTGTGCTGGAGTGAAGTTCGATGTGCTTTTAAGTTTGTGACTAGGTTTAGCTAGAGAAGTGTAACTCAGTGACTTAGTTTGAGATGGTATCATGTTGTCATCCATTCGAGTTTTGCAGTTCACACTTTAATGTTCTTTGTGGTTCCAGGCTTTCAGCCTTGGTATGGTATTTGGTGAGCTTTGTGGTATACATAGGGTATAGATTCAGTTCAAATACTCATTCATTCTGGATATTTTTCTCCATATTGTAACTGGATACTTCTACTTAATCATTGTCTCATGAATCTGATCTCATTTCTGAAATATGTTTTACAAGCTCCTCTGCTAAGTATGAGTCACAATTGGCAGGACGTGGTATGAAAGGGAAGCTTAATAACGTGATGCTTCAGCTTAGGAAGAACTGCTACCATCCCGATCTCTTGGAATCAGCGTTTGATGGCTCCTGTATGTCTCTTGTAACTTCAGTTACATCCTAAGCAAGCTGGAGTTCCACAATTTTGAGAAATTTTCGTGCTTGGCTTTCATGACAGATTTCTATCCACCTGTAGAGCAGATAGTTAGTCAGTGTGGAAAGTTTCAGTTGCTGGACAGATTACTGGGAAAGCTGTTAGCTCGCAAGCACAAAGTAGGTTGGCAAGTAAAGTAGTCAGTCCTTTTCTCATAAGTTGAATAATTTTTCATATTTTTGGTTTGGCAAACAGGTGCTGATCTTCTCTCAGTGGACCAAGATTTTGGATATAATGGACTACTATTTTCATGAAAAGGGATTTGAAGTTTGTAGAATTGATGGTAGTGTGAAACTGGATGAAAGGAGAAGACAGGTAAGTGCTAGACTGTAAAATTGAATGAGTTCTCTAATCAGCTTTGTACTGTTGCGGACATGGAATTGAGTTTTGTTTTTTTTTATCATGGTATTGAGTTTGTCTGTGCAAAATTGTGGCTCTTCCAAGATGGTTGTATGTTTTTGACTTGCTTGTACAGTCCGGTCCATAAAATGTGACAATGGAATCTACACAATTGAGGGTGATTGTACCACTAAGCTGGGAAGCTGTAAAATATCTGTGACTTCTACTAATACTTGTTCTCTGTATTTGGATTCATGACATATTAGCATTGAGGGTGTATTTATATGTAAAACTTGTGCTTGGTTTTGCATGATGTAAATTCACGTCTTTTTTTACATTCCCATTTGAAGTTCATGAGCTTGGACCTGGTAGTATTTTATACTGATTTTTCCCATCTTTTGTACTTTATTTAAGCAGAAGTCTTGTTTTTTATTTCCCAGTTTGTCCCTTCATTTTATTTTTCAGCAAAATATCCCTTTCTGATGTCCGCTTATTTTTATGTTTTTTTTGGTTAAGTTAAAGATTTTATTGAACGAACCTCAGCATACAGGAGCTAAGGGGCATACTCAGACAACAGAAAGAAACAACAACAAAACGCAACCAAACGCCAACGTCCTGAGAGAAGCTTAAGAACAAAATTGCAAAGGAAAACAAACAAGACTACCTCCTAGAACCAAAGACCCTGCTGCTAATGACCCAATTGCTGCATACAAGCCTGTGAGCATCTGTATTATTTATAGATCTCCAAGAACTGATCGCGGCCCTAACATCTATCTCACTTCTAGCAACCACCTGACTCATAGAAGAACTAGCACTTCGAAAAATCCGAGTGTTTCTCTCCCTCCATATGTGGTACAAAAAAGCTGCTAAAGACAGGTTATAAACCAAATCCTGGAGAGATTTCCTTCCTTTATGCACAGCAGCCCATCTTACTTCATCTCCAAGACTCAATCCAGGTCTATACATTTTGGCCAGGAAAGGGGATCAAATCCCAGAGGAAAATGAGCAAGTAAAGAATGCTCATGGGATCAGAAACAAACCCCCCAATTTCACAATCTATCCCTTGTTGAAAGCCTTCCCAGAATAATCATCCACTGAATAACACTGAATCTCTAGGGACAGAATGGTGAAACCAAACCATCTTCTGCCACTCAACTTCAGGACTAGAGATGCTGAGGGAGTTCCAAGCAGATTGCACTGAATAAATACAATTAGCAATCAGAGTTCACACAACTGAATCTTCTTATTAGGAAGAAATCTAGCAGGGGTCTGATGACTCTGATCAATGTCTGATCAGTAATCTCTCTAACAACAGGATTCCTGGTTCTATTCCAACTCCATCCACTAGAACCTAATGGAAGCAACTCTAGCATTAAGGGACTTGCCCATATTGAACACCACTCTATCCCCATACCTGTGAATGAAAGGGTCCAGAGAATGCCAATTGTCAACCTACAAAAAGGTATTAACCCCATTACAAAACACATATTTGATCTAGTTTTACACAATGGGCCCAGGCTGCAAAATTTCCTCCCAAACCAAGAAGCATTTTGAGGACATTTCATCAATCTAAAGCAATGCCCCTTATGACATACATGTAAATCCACGTAACCCATCAGGTGTCAGCTTTTTTAGAGATGCCCGAAGTTACCAAGCCATAGCAGTTTTATTCCAGTCTTTGAGGCTTCTAAAGCCCAACCCTCCCTTATCCTTTGGCAAACAAACATCATCCATTTTACTTTAGCGCCAGTAGTTTTCATGTCAAGCCTTGCCCAAAAGAAAGACCTAAGCACCTTCTCGATCCCCTTGAGAACTTTCTGGGGTAATTGAAAATTGAACTCCTATAGACTTGGATGCAAAAATGGACGATTCTGCCACCATAAGAAAGAAGTTTATTGGCCCAAGAGTAAACCCTTGCCAAAGTTTTCTCCACTAGCTGAAGGCAGTCCTGAGAGTGAAGTCTAGTTGTAAACTTGTAATCAAGGGAACACCCAAATACTTCACAAGCAAGTTCCCTTCTGGAATGTGAAGGATACACAACAAAGCAGCCTTTAATTCAGAACCAACTCCAGCAAAATAAGCAGCCCTCCTCAGATTAGGTTGAAGACCAAACCCCAGATAAAAATCCCCAAGCAAATCATGAATAAGGTGGAAAGAAGACTCATCAGCCCCACAAAGAGAAATCATCAGCAGAAACATCCAAGGTCTGACACTTTAGATGGTAGGAGAAATTCCCTGAGGAAATTCTGTATCTCAAAAGAGTAGAGAAAGCTTCCATAACAAGTAGAAATAGTTAAGGAGACACTGGATCAGCCTGTCTCAAACCCCTCTTCACAGGGAAGTATCCCACTAGACCTCCATTGATAATATCTGAAGACATGGCTGTAGAAACCCATTGCCTAATCCAGTGAATGCACCTGATGCCCATGGCAGCCATATCATCAAAGAGAGTTAATGAATGGCCTATGGTTTCAGGTTTTCATGTAAAGTTCAACATTTAACTTCTCATTACTGTTTTGAATGTTATCTAATCTGAGTTGGATATTCAACATTTTCATGCATCTCTTGATAGCTTTTATGAATGGCTCTGATGAGGACTGAAGAGGTTTAGCTATTTGCTTCACACCATTACCAATAAAGCACTTTTCTATTGCTGTGTTACATTAGGAAGAGGAGCTGCTGGCATTGCTCCGTGACGATGAAGATGCTGAAGACAAGATGACACAGAGTCATAGGCCTTCATAAGATCTAATTTTAAAGCACACCTAGGAACTCCATCATTCTTGTGATAGTTCTTAGCCAACTCTTGCACGAGTAACATGTTATCCACAATAGATCTGCCCTTCACAAAACCAAACGGGCATGAACTGATAAGGGAAGGCTGGAGGGGCTGCAACCTGGCCACTAGAATCTTGGTAACACACTTATAAATCGCATTACAGCAAGCTATAGACCTGTACTCCTTAATAGTAGCAGGTACACTAGTCGTTGGAACCAAATGAATAGCTGTAGAATTCAATTCTCTAAGCATATAACCAGAATTAAAGAATTACTGAATGGCTAACACAAGATCTTTACCAATTATATCCCAGTTTGCTGAAAGAAATAGGCATGATAAGTTATAACCATCAGACCCTGGAGCCTTATCAGCTTTGATGGAGAAAATGGCAGCTCTAACCTCCATGGCAGTCGCAGGCTCAACCAGACCAGGCAGCATCTGCTTGGGGATTCTGTTACTAAATGCTCTATTAAGTCAGACCCAACAAGAGGAGTTCCCAGCGGCCCCTCATAATGCCCCAACATTTCCTTCTGAATATCAATAGGACCCTCCAATCTAGTACCAGCAGAATTTATCAGACTAACGATAGTCCTCCTTGATCTCTGAGTAGCTACTTTCTGATGTCCGCTTATTTGTTCACACTAGGGGTGTAAATGAGCCGAGCTTTGTTGTAATTGAGCCAAAAATCAAGCTCGAGCTCGGCTCGTTCGTAAACAAGCCGAGCCCAAGGTAATTTACTCAAGTAGCCGTCTTATTTCTTATTCTACCTAACTAGGGATACACTAGTTGACTTGCACAGAGAATAATGCTACTAAGAAAAGGAGAAGTCCCTCCATATTTAAGAACCAAGCAACCATGGTACTTCTGATAATAAAAAAGAAAAAGGAAAGGCAACCATGGTACTTCAAGCCCTTTACTAACTTCTAAAATTTACATTTTCGACTTTTTGAAATCGCATTCTGGCATTCTAATATCCCCTGCGTGTACCTCTCCCACTCCTGAGTTGTACAACTGAAAAGGTAAAAAAAATAAAAATAGGAAACATGATTTTGCGTCTCTGACATGTCTCTGAAGCGTGTCCTCATGTTTTTGCCTTCGACAAATGATGCCTGTACAAGTGTATGTGTGTCTTACTGTTGAACAGTTATTGCAGTTTTGGTTTCTTGTTGATGATGTTATAATGAAGGATGGTGTGTATTTTCTTCCTATCTTATTTGCTATCAAATCTTTGTTCTTCTCAATTGCAATACCTTCTACTGTTCATTGTTAATGTTTTTTAATGCTAATGGGAGTTTAACATACAGATCCAGGAGTTCAATGATGTGAACAGTAATTACAGAATATTTCTTCTTAGTACTAGGGCTGGTGGTCTGGGTATCAATCTCACTGCAGCTGACACCTGCATTCTATATGACAGTGACTGGGTACCTTCTTTTTATTGAAGTCTCATTCTTGTTTTTTGTTTTGTGCCGCATCTTACTTTACTTTTGTTTGTTCCTCTTTGGAGGCATTTGACATTATTGATTGTTTAAGTAAGAGTTGTTGCTTTTGCATCCCAGAATCCTCAAATGGATTTACAAGCGATGGATCGATGTCATAGAATAGGGCAGACGAAGCCTGTTCATGTTTACAGGCTGGCAACTGCTCTCTCAGTTGAGGTATTTTAGAGATACCTTCTGTTTGTTTGTTGTTTGTACTGGAGTATTTTGCTTTCACCGTCTTTTAGTGCGGATAAACTGAAGATTGTTTACTACCAGGGTAGGATTTTGAAAAGAGCTTTCAGTAAATTAAAGCTCGAGCATGTGGTGATTGGGAAAGGGCAATTTCAGCAAGAAGCAACCAAGTCTATTGGTACAAATGACATGGAGGTTTGTGATACTTGATGAAATAGTTTGTGAGTATACCACCTATGTAGCAGGGACACTTCTCTGAGATCAGTAGGTCGCACGCTTGTTGGACACTGACATTCTCCGGACACTTGTACTGTGCTCAATTCCAAGTGTCTTATTTTTCCCCCAGAATTTTCATTCGGAAACTCTGGGAAACTCTAAAAAAAAAGCACTGGTGCTTACCAGGACATTCGTAATAATAATCGGGTGTTAACTGATAACAGATCCTAATACTTCGAGAATTCTTCTTTTTTGTGTTATGGATGATGGTTTATTCATTATAAAGACACATAAATTATGAAATGCGTTTGATTGAAATACTTTATTGTAGATGTAATGATAAATACGATTTAAGGTATATATAATGTTACATAATTACTTTTAGAGTTTTTTTGTTTTGTTCAATTTTTTAATCGAGAATTCTTCTTTCTTGTGTGATGGATGATGGTTTATTCATTATAAAGACGTATAAATTGTGAAATGCGTTTGATTGAAATACTTTGTTATAGATGTAATGATAAATACGATTTAAGGTATATATAATGTTTTTTTTTTTAACTCGAAAGGTATATATAATGTTACATAATTACTTTTAGAGTTTTTTGTTTTGTTCAATTTTTTAAGTTTAGGAGTCCAAGCGTCGTGGTGGTGTCTGTGCTATTTCGCGTGCCCATGTTGTCGCCACATAGTATGCCATCAATATCTTACTTCTTCCTTCCCTTTTTAAATGTTTAGCTTCGTAAATCCAACTTATGAAATTTTTAACTTCACTTTACACCTTTCACGTCAATTTTTATCTCCACTTTCTAAAATTATCCTCCACTTTTACTCATTTACTATTTACCCACTAATTTTTCAAAAGGGCAAAATAATAATTGTACAAATTTTTACCCATTAACTTTTCAAAACACACTTATTAAGGGACAGCCAAAATGGAATAGTCCACTATAAAAAAAGGGATGGAGGGAGTAATATATTTGGGGTCTCGTCCAGATGGTAATTTAGTTAAATAGGTCATAGGTAGACTAAGCTAATAAAGCTATAGGGTGTCCCAGTCCAAGTGATGCTTTCTTATGAAATACAGTACTAGTAACTTTTGATTTTGGAAGGTTACTGGAGTCATTTAATTTGTAGTACAGATGTTCCATGATGAGTACAGCTTTACATCCTCACTGTCTAATTTGGCGAAGGCTGTGAGATGCGTGCCTGATGCATTGTTGGCCATGGACGCAGAGTACATTTAAGCAGTCAAGCTTACTTATATAAGTATACAAGTATGCAATTAGCAACTATACGTAAGCTTTACTTTCAAGAAGAAAAAAGCTCTATTTCAGTTCTTTTATAAAATATGCGACTATTTAAAAGTGTAAAATTTGGTTGTCCTACTGTCCTATGGCATAAAGTGGACCACACATAACCGGAGCTGGCACTCTTAGTGCTGAGTCTAACATGTGGCACGTAAGAGTACATGCTGATGATTTTGCGATCCGATTGAGTTTTTTGTTTCAGGTTTTCATGTAAAGTTCAACATTTAACTTCTCATTACTGATTTTAATGTTATTTAATCTGAGTTGGATATTCAACATTTTCATGCATGCATCTCTTGATAGCCTTTTATGAATGACTCTGATGAGGACTGAAGAGGTTTAAGTATTTGCTTCACACCATTACCAATAAAGCACTTTTGTATTGCTGTGTTACATTAGGAAGAGGAGCTGCTGGCATTGCTCCGTGATGATGAAGATGCTGAAGACAAGATGATACAGACAGATGTGAGCGATGAAGATTTGGAGAGGATCTTAGACCGCTATGATCTCATTGCTGGTGCATCAAATGAAGATGGGAAGCCCGAGTTTGCTGCAAGTTCACTTCCGCTGAAAGGACCTGGCTGGGAGGTTGTGATGCCAACTGCCAGTGGTGGCATGCTCTCCACACTTAACAGCTGATATCTTTGGTAATGTGTGTAATGGGAATTTTTGATTTGCGGGGTGGGGTCTTTTAGAATGCCGGTAGTTCATGATCTGGAAATTCAGATCCAAGGCTTTCTTTCGTCTTTTTGAACCAATTCCTGGAATGGTCTTATTTTTCCAGAAAGGGAGCTGTTTTTGTTGTAAATGTAAAAATCCGGTGTCTCGGTGATTAGGAGAAATTGAATCATTTGCTGTTAGAATTTGCACTTTGAATTCTAAACACCATTTATGATCTTGATCTGGACGCTCGATTCCTAAGGGTTCGGTTATTATCTTATGTGCTTGTTTGCACTAATTCTAGTGTTTGCTTTACTTTCCCCTATCTATAGGAAATCGAAGTTGCCTATTGTACAGTAAGGTCAGACTTCAAATTCTTGATTCGCAAGTCACGGTTGTAAGTGTCCGGATCAAAAGTTCTACGGCTTGATTCTGAACAAATTCTCGAGTTATGGTTCGGTTTCGGTTTTTATGCACAGATAAGTTTCACATTCCAAAATCATTCCATTTCTAATAGTATACTAAGTATAGCAACCAAATTCTTAATTCCAAATTTCAAAAATACATTTCACATTCCCAATAGTGCAGCAATCAAATTCTTAATAGGTAATATTATATTGAAATTTAGCTCGTGAAATTTACGAGCTCATGAAATTTCGCTCGTGGCTCGTGAAATGTACGAGCTCCTGAAATTTACGAGCTCATTAAATCTAGCTCGTGAAATTTTACGAACTTTGCTCTCGTGAAATTTAGCGCGTGAAGTTTATAATCTGTCATGGGATGACTTCACTAGTAAGATTTTATTGAATATACTTCAAAATCTAAATCTTTGAATTGACTTACAAATCATACTTTGCCGAGAATCATTTCTAATAAGGTCAATAAATCAAAACAATTACTGACACGTGTCGTTAGTGTAACCTCAGTACAGCAGTAATTTTGAACCTCAAAAGTTTTAAAAATTAAAAGCGTAAATTCCAATTAGACGGCAAGAGATTTTCCAACAACATTACCAAGCATTAAATATATGCAACCGGCTCCGTCCAATAGAATCGAATAAATAAAAATTCCAAATAATATTCTCCTACTTTTTTATAAATCATGATGAAAGAAAAAACTCTGCAAATAAAGTTCTTCTTTTTAAATTTTATTCAGCAAGTCACAACCTAACAAAACTCTGAACAAATTCTTGATCACTCATTTACATGACAAAATTAATCAAAATCACAAACTCCCAATTTCTACGGACACCTATCAGGACCGGGATATCCGATCGTCGCCCTTCAAATTGTAAAATACTTTTCATTATTTATCATAGATATTTGTATATTTAAGCTATCATTAGTGAACTCATCTTGATCCACAACTAAAATAAATTTAATCGGTCTTCCATTCAGATAGTCTACCTTACGTTTTCCAGTATTTTCCAAAATATTTTTTATTTGAATAATTACATCTAACAGGTTCATAAGACATCAAGGAATATATTAATTTGTGGGAATTTTTTCCGCGTCTACATTTCAACTACTCCTGAATGAAAATATTAGCTCCGCCCAAAAATGAAAATCCTAAATCCGCCCCCGAAAGCTAGGACTATATATCATCCGAAGGCCTCCAAGTCACCTCTGATGAAAGAAGCAGCAATTTGCAGCAAAAATCAGGTAAAGCTACTTACATCGATCCCCTTCACCTTTGGGATAAATCTACTGGAAACTTAACAGATTTCAATACCCATTTCATTTTCGTGATTGATTCGGAAGGGCTTTCTGATTTCGGCGATGGAATTGCCTTCTTTCTCGCTCCAAATGGGTCAAATACCAGTACTGGTGGTGGAATAGGTCTCCCACTTACCAATAATAATGGGACAATACAGGCCAGTAGCCCTTTTGTTGCTGTGGAGTTTGATACTTATCAGGATAATGGTTGGGACCCAACGGATATTAGTCCTGCTACTCATGTAGGTATCGATGTCAATTCGCTTAGATCAAATGTTACTGCTGTTTGGTACTGTAATATAACTCATGGAATTGAGAATGAGGCTTGGATTAGGTATGATTCAACTTCATACAATTTAAGTGTAGTTTTTACTAGTTCTACTAATACTACCAGAGTGGAAGATTCCATTCATTTAATTGTTGATTTGAGGGACTACCTACCTGAATGGGTAACATTTGGGTTCTCAGCTGCAACAGGGGCAATGTTTGAGAAAAATAATGTAAAATCATGGGATTTTAGTTCAAGTTTGCAAATCGATGAGACCGAACATAAAGAACTCTCCCCTAGAGTTGTGGAGGGATTGGTTGTCAGCTTTTGCGTTGTGATTGGTGGATTGCTTTTGGCTGTAGTACTTGGCTTGTCGAAGAGAAGTAGAGCAAAGGATGATAATAAGTTTGAATTTGAGATGTCCATGGAGAAAGAATTCAAGTCCAGTACAGGGCCGAAGAAATTTTCCTATGATCAATTATCTCGCGCGACAAATAACTTTGAGGAGGAACATAAGCTTGGAGAGGGAGGATTTGGCGGAGTTTATAGAGGGTTTTTGAGGGAACTGAATTGTAATATTGCTGTCAAAAGGATATCAAAGGGATCACAACAAGGAATAAAGGAGTACACATCAGAGGTGAAGATCATTAGCCGGTTGAGGCACAGGAATTTGGTGCAACTCATTGGATGGTGCCACGAAAAGAAAGAACTACTACTTGTATATGAATTCATGGAAAACGGAAGCTTGGATTCCCATCTCTTCAAAGGGGAAAGCTTGTTGACATGGGGAACAAGGTATAAAATCGCCCAAGGTTTGGCCTTTGCATTGCACTATCTACACGAAGAATGGGAGCAATGTGTGGTGCATAGGGATGTAAAATCAAGCAATGTGATGTTGGACTCGAATTTCAATGCCAAATTGGGAGATTTCGGGTTTGCTAGGGTTGTTGATCACGAAAAAGTGTTTCAAACAACGATGTTGGTAGGTACCATTGGGTATGTTGCACCTGAATGTGTCATCACAGGTAAAACTAGCAAGGAATCAGATGTCTATAGCTTTGGAATCGTGGCATTGGAAATAGCATGTGGAAGAAGAACAATTTGTTACGAGGATGAAGAAGATGAGACAAGGAGTTTGGTGGAGTGGGTTTGGGACCTCTATGGGAGGGGAAAGCTAATTGAAGCTGCGGACTTAAAACTGGGTAAAGATTTCAATCAGCACGAAATGACAAGACTGCTGGCTCTTGGTCTTTGGTGTGCTCATCCAGATAGCAAGCTTCGACCTTCGATAATGCAAGCAATCCAAGTTCTTAATTTTGAGGCTCAGATCACCTTGTCTTCCAATGGCCATGGCAATGCATTTGACATCGAATTTCATGTCTAAATCTTCAGATTTACCATTAGCCAATGATGATTCTAACTTTTTATAGAGGCAGCCGAATTCAATCTTTGAGCTCTAGTTACAATTGTTTCCTCCAATATTGTTGGGATGTTACCTCGTGAGTTCAATACGTTTTGTACTTGTGATTTCGTTTTTATGAAGTGGAAATATTCTAAATCCAACCTAGGACATGTTTTACCAAGAGTTCGTGGATTACAAAGTGCAAAAGTTTTTGAACTAGTCATGATTAATGCGGGAGTAGTCATTATTCTTTCCAAAAACAGAGAATATGGATTTCAAGCCACTTTTAATTTTTTTTATCCATACAATTTTTATGGCCGGATGCTGTTTCTGTAGACCTATGCAGAATACTCCATTAATCATACGAGTCAAAGTTACAGATGATGAGAACAAGAATAAGAAGGAAAACAAATGGAGAGAGAATTTTCAAAGCTCCAATCCTAATTGATGAAAATCTAGAAGATATATTCTGTATTCTTGAAAATGAAAGCCAAGCATTACAAAACTAAAGAGGAAAATTTCCAAGTTTTAGATCAGACAATGCAAATGCCTAATAACTGAATAAAAAAAATCTAAATAATCAAGATTAAGAGGGAAAAAAATGGACTTTTGGGTACACTTTGAATCAACTTACTTTCTACACAGAATGGTATGGATGCATACAAAGCAGAAGAAAGATGAGGGGAACTGTTGTTTTAGGCTATGGTTGTGTGTGTGTGGGTGTTATCATTGAGCAGTGTCTTTTTGTCTGTTGTCTTGGGCTGAGGCTGGTTGTATGGGTTTTTATTTTTGTGTGTGTGTCTATGTAGTTTGGATGGGTTGTCATTGAGACTGGTTGTCTTCTTTTGCTTGGGTTTTCTGTTTTGGGTGGCAGTTGGTTCGTCTCCGGGCAGCGAGCTTTCCTTTTTGTTGAGCACTTATGTATCAATAATTTCATGCTTTTGGTGCTGAAACTTCAACTGGATGCTGTCATCTGCTGCTACTGATGCTGCCTTCTGTTATTTGCTCTGAAGCTGCCCTGTTTTGCCTAATGCTACTGCTGGATTTTGGTGCTGCTTCTAACGCTGGATGCTGCCTTCTACTGCTAATGCTGCTCTGTTTGCTGATTTTTGGGAGATGGCAGATGCAGTTTTGCTGGTTACAAGGAGAGTCTGTTTGGTGATTTTTATTTGAACAAATGCCAACTTGTTTTCAAAAGTTAAAAGAAACTCATTGATATTTAGTATCTTACGGGAATAGCAAGAAATTCTTTGGAAAAAATGCATTTATTTTTGTCCTCTTTTTGAGACCCGGAAAATCTTTTTTGGAATGGAGAAGTATTTAATACCCAAGAAAAACACGTGTTTTGAAGATTGGTCATACATTATAGCCCAAAAATTACATGAATTGGTGAGAGGTTAGGACCCCAGGGGTGGCCCGTGCGACCGAGCCTCCCTTGGTAGCTCCGGCCTGTCCATATCACTTTCAAACCCACAAAAATATACTTTCATGGATGGAGGAATTTTTGTAACCCGTTCAATTTATAGATCCATTGAGAACTTTTGAACTTTGAACGGTAAAAAAACATTGAAAACATTATTTCCAAAGACATATATTTTGGGTTCAAAAAATAGCACGAAACTGAAAAAGAGACTAAAATTGCTAGATTGAAGGAGTCTAAGATAAGAAGGAAACAGAATAAAAAAAAAATTAGCCTGCGCTTCGTGTTGTTGCTAGCAAATGTAAATGAAAAAGAAATATGAGATGATCAGAATTCAACTTTCTTTCGAAAATTGTTTATAATGTCAAACTATGCAAAAATGATAAGTGTACAACAAAAGTGTCCAACTCAGTTCCAACACACTTACATTGTGTGTGGAGCCCACACACATTTCACATTCAAATGTGTGTGGGCTCCACACACATTGTGAGTATGTTGGAGCTGAGTTGGACACTTTTGTTGTACATGTATCATTATTGGTCAACTATGTGGGATGACTTCACTAATAAGATTTTATTGGATATAATTTACAATCTAAATCTTTTAATTGACATGCAAATCATACTTGAGGATCATTTCCAAAAGTCAATAAATTGAAATTTGTTAAATTGCTGTCAAATGTCCTTACAAGAGCTCTCTAGATTGAAAGGAGCATTTTGATTAGTATGTTGGCATGTTGCATCATATATGCTTTTATTTGTATAAAAAAGGAACAGGCCCGCCAATTAGAAATGATAATCAAAATGCAAAAATGTTAATTATCTTTTCTTGCTGTTGCAAATGATCAAAAAATATTTTTCTTTGATCGGCAGGATCAAAACATGTTAACTTGAGTAATAAATAAAATATTAGTCCAGCGACGGCATACAAAGATAATGAGATAAAATGATTAGCTTCTGAGCATAACTTGAGTGCAACAGAGATTTTGAATTGCGGATATAAAAAAAAAACCCCAGAGATTTTGAATCTCAAACGTTTTAAAAATTAACTTTAAATCAGAAAATTTCCAACGACATTACCAATTAAGCGTGAAATGCCTCAATTTAAATTATTGCTTTAGGCCTTGAAAAAATCTAGATTGCCTAGGCTTAATGATTTGCTATGTATGAATCCTCAATCGAAAAACTCACCAATCAATAAATCAATCGATATATAAACCAAGCGCACGAATAAAAAGCAATAAAACGAAGAAAACAAAGGTATATGTGAAAAACTCCTGAATGGATAAAAACCACACCCAGTACTTGACTGTCGCTGCCTTGAATCACACAAGCCTTTCAAACTCCTTCAGAAATCCACCAAAGGCCAACTCAAGTAAAATGAGAACAAGGATATAGAAACCTCATTTGGGGTGGCTCTAATAATCTTTATGTCTTCCAAACCCTAACAGATTGATATATATAATGTGCTGAAAAACTAGCTAGTGTGCTGAAAATCGGAGGAGTTGCACGGCTCGAACAACTTTTAAAAGTGCTCGAGCGCTTTGCTAACAGTTGAGTTGCTGGATAAAGTGCTTGAGCACGTTTCAGTTGTTTCTTCCTTTCAATCAATGAACACCCGAAACTTGACACAAACCAATTGTACTACCCCTAAATATATGACACAATTCCATTTCACATTCCTAAATAGACACTCTGTAAATGAATAATAAAAATGAAAATACAACTTGATAAATTGGAATACACAAATTAATATTTGTTTTGTCAAGTCATCGTAAAACAACTCCGTCTCATAGAGTCAAATAAATAAAAATCCACATACTACTCTGCTGCTTCTTTATAAATCATAGATGACGAAAGAAAAACTCTCCAAATAAAGTTCTTTTTTTTTTTTTTTTTTAACTTGATTAAGCAAGACACAACCAACAGCTATCAGGACAAAATCAATCAACACCCAGACTCCCATTTTCTACCAACAGCTATCAGGACCGGAGAATCCGGAGCTGTGTATATTGGTGACATCAATAGTAAACTCATCTCTAAGAGTAAAACAAATTTAATAGGTCTTCCATTCAGATGGTTTACCTCAGTTTTTGCAATAATTCCTTGACAATTTTCCTTGCAGGCTATTGAATTAAGTAATTATAACGCGTTACATAGGATATCAATGGATATATAAGCTCAAAAAGATGAGTCTGTGGAATCTTGTTCCTCATCCATGTTTCGGCTCCTCCTGAATGAGAATCCTGGCTCCATCCCAATAGCTATGACCACCTACAACCTCCAAATTCTTCTATATTCTCTCTCCATAATCTTCTGCTTTCTAATTCCTAAAACAAATTCACTAACCTTCAACCTGACAAACATAGGCCCTCAATATCAAAACATCAACATAACAGTATTCCCAAATGCCTATATATCATCCCAAGGCCTCCAACTCACCTCCGATGAAAGAAGCAGCAATTTGCAGCAAAAATCAGGTAAAGCCACTTACATCGATCTCCTTCACCTTTGGGATCAATCCACAGGAAATTTAACAGATTTCAGTACCCATTTCGTTTTTGTGATTGATTCGGATGGGAATGAGAATTTCGCTGATGGGCTCACCTTCTTTCTTGCCCCAGAAGGATCAAATTCCACAGCTGGTGCTGCAATAGGCCTCCCAATTAACCCATATACGATACTACCCACTAGCCCTTTTGTTGCTGTGGAGTTTGATACTTATCAGGATCCGTTTTGCGACCCAATGAATATCACCCCTGTTACTCATGTTGGTATCGATGTCAATTCCCTTAAATCAAATGTTACTGCTGTTTGGTATTGTAATATCACTCATGGAATTGAGAATGAGGTTTGGATTAACTATGATTCAAGTTCATACAATTTAAGTGTAGTTTTTACTGGTTCTACTAATACTACCAGAGTGGAAGATTCCATTCATTTAATTGTAGATCTGAGGGATCACTTACCTGAATGGGTAACATTTGGGTTCTCAGCTGCAACAGGGTCGCTGTTTGAGAAAAACAATGTTAAATCATGGGATTTTAGTTCAAGTTTGCTAATTAATGAGACGGCCAAAAATGTTACATCTCCAGTGAAACCGAGACATAAAAAACTCTCCCCTAGAGTTGTGGTGAAATTGGTTGTTGGGGGCACTTGGTTTGTTGGGTTGCTTTTGATTGTACTTGACTTGTGGAAGAGAAGGAGAGCAAAAGAAGAAAATAAGTTTGAATTTGACATCTCCATGGCGAAAAAATTCAAGTCAGGTATTGGGCCGAAGAAATTTTCCTATGGTCAGTTATCTCGCGCAACAAATAACTTTGAGGAGGAACAGAAGCTTGGAGAGGGAGCTTTTGGTGGAGTTTATAAAGGTTTTCTGAGGGAATCGAACTGTGATATTGCAGTCAAGAGGATATCAAAGAAGTCAAAACAAGGGAAAAAGGAATATGCATCAGAAGTGAACATCATCGGCCGGTTGAGGCACAAGAATTTGGTTCAACTCATTGGATGGTGCCACGAAAAGAAAGAACTACTGCTTGTTTATGAGTTCATGGAAAATGGAAGCTTAGATTCTCATCTCTTCAAAGGGAAAAGCTTGTTGGCATGGGAAACCAGATATAAAATTGCTCAAGGATTAGCCTTTGCATTGCACTATCTACATGAAGAGTGGGAACAATGTGTGGTGCATAGGGATGTAAAATCAAGCAATGTGATATTGGACTTGAAGTTCAATGCCAAACTGGGAGATTTCGGGTTTGCTAGGCTTGCTGATCACGAAAAAGAGTCACAAACAACGATGTTGGCAGGGACCATGGGCTACGTTGCGCCAGAATGTTTCACCATAGGTAAAGCTAGCAAGGAATCAGATGTCTATAGCTTCGGAGTCGTGGTATTGGAAATAGCATGTGGAAGAAGACCAATTTGTCACCAGGGTGAAGAAGATGGGACAGGAAGTTTAGTGGAGTGGGTTTGGGATCTTTACGGGAGGAGAAAGCTACTTGAAGCTGCAGACCCAAAACTGGGTGAAGATTTCAATAAGCAAGAAATGGAAAGATTGTTGGCCCTTGGTGTCTGGTGTACTCACCCTAATAGCAAGCTCCGGCCTTCCATAAGGGAAGCGATTCAAGTTTTTAATTTTGAGTCTCATTCGGCTTGTCTTCCACTATCCAATGATGATTCCCACTCTTTTCAATAGCAGCCAAATCTGAGCTCTAGTTAGGTTGCTGTACATGTTTCCTGGCAATTCCTTTTGTATTTGTTATTTACATTGTATGGAAGTGGAAATTAATATTCTTTATCCAATCTAGGATTGTTTTTGTTGGAAATGGGGGAATTTTGTTCATAATATTTTTGGCACTCTGAGCTAAAAAATAAAGTATGACCCAACAACCTTTTGAGGTGGGTCCGAGTGGGTTTAAATCATACAAAAAGTGAACAAAATTTATAGGAATGAATGAGAAATTGTCTCATGAAGTGACCCTTTGGGGGTACCCAAAAATTTTCGAAGACCATGCGCGCGCGCGTCACCGCTGTCCGACTGAACCGGATCTATTGGAATAGTCCTTATTTTTATGGACTAAATTCTCGGAATGGGGCTGGACTAAAGTCTGCCCATGCAATTGGTCATTTATTGAGAACATTTGATACGGCAGTTTTTTTTATGAGGATTCAATGTTGGAATTGAAGTGTAAGATTCAATTCCATGGCTGTTTCAATATTGGAATTGAAGTGCATATTCAATTTCATGGCTGTTGGAAAATTCATCCTTAGGAAAAAATCAATATTGATTTGCTGTTACAAGAATTCATATTCATATTAATATTAATTTCGATATTGAATTTAGAGGCTCCCCTTGAATCATATAAATTGGCCTCTTCTTCTATTGTTTCAACACACCACAAAATACCTCTCTATTCCAATTTTATATTCCTTGTTCTGTGTGAGAGAGTACGACAAAGTTTAGTTCGCTGAACAATTCTGGCGAGGTGTAGCTGGAATTCTATCACCGTCTTATCCTGGGAAGCAGATGCTCATTACGCTAAAGCATCCATCCGGCGAGGCGGCATATTTTGCTTTAAGAAACCGTATGAAATATGGGATTCGGTTTGAATTTTCTTTATCAATTTCAGTTTGTGTTCTTATTTATTTGCATAATCTGCAATTTCAATACCATATTCTTTTTTTTTGCATTTCTAATTTATTAATAAAATTTCGGATTCTGTTTTTCCACAATATTTTTATTCCTACAGTTTTACACTAGGTTTGGGATCCAAAAGTGTAAATCTTGTTGAACTAGTCATGATTTATGTGGGATTACTCTTTATTCTTCTCAACGAAGGAAATTTTTTGTTGGAAATGGTTTTTATGTAAATAGAATATGTACTTGAAAAAAATAAAACCAGTTAAGTTGTGAAAGAAATTGGGTCTTAAAGTTGGTCATTTTCTTTTGGAAGATGGAGTGTCCCACATTGGGAAAATGATGGGCTTTAGGCTTTAATAAATAAATTGGGCCCATGGCTAATATAGTCTTTATCTTTATGGGCCAAATCTATTTAGCTCTAGCCCTAACATTATCCTTTTACTTGCCGAACTGGTGTGTACCAAACTGGTGCATCGGTTACCAACTAGTTCAACGATTTCAAATGGACATACCTAAGGCTGCAAACGAGCCGAGCCGAACCGAGCTTTTGAGGTGTTCGAGCTCGGCTCGTTTTCTTAACGAGCACAAAACTCGAGCTTGAGCTCGGCTCGGTAGTAAATGAGCCGAGCCCTTATCGAGCCAAGCCAGACTAATTTACTTAACGAGCCTCTTTAAACGAGCCGAGCTTTTGCGAGCCGAGCCGAGCTTTCGGGAGCTGAGCTCGGCTCGTTTCGTAAACGAGCCCAAAATTCGAGCTCGAGCTCGGCTCGATTAGTAAACGAACCGAGCCTAGCCGAGCCGCGAGCTGCTCGCGAACAGCTCGGCTCATTTGCAGCCCTAGTCACATACCCTTCCGGAACAGGTTCCTGGTTTCCTATATATTGGGACGATTTCAGCCATTTCATTCACTCAGTTTCTGAAGACACACACTACACTTTTGCATATCGAGTCCGAGAGAGTTCTACATAATTTCAGTTTGTTGGGCAGGCATTTGAAGTGCTGGGTTTGTGCGCGAAAAGATCGTTGTATCCTGGGAGGCGGACATTTCCAAAATCGTGAGCACCATAGCGAGGTCGGCTTTAAGGGTCCCACAGTGATTCATCGCTGGCCTTGATCTTCTTACTTATTGGATTCGGTATTCTGTGAGTCGTAATTTAGCGCTATTATTTCGCTTATAATTTCTGTTTAGTCATTGTAGAGTTGTTTCTAATTAGGAGTTCTGTAGTGGCAGTACTTTGTTTCAATTTTTTTTCCCTCCGTTTCTATTTCTACCAAATCTGTTCTTTATTTGTTTTACACAGAAGTTGATTTTATACATATAGTTTTCCAGCAATCTTAAAGCAGAATTTCACGTTTTTGTATTTTATTCTGCTTTTGGGTAGAACAGACTTGGTAATTTTAGTTTTATTGTTTTTTATTTATTTATATAGTGTGTTGTTGAAATGGCTGAAAGTGAGAAAACATCCACACCAGTTGGTACTGGTTCAGGTTCGGACACTCCTAACCCGGTAATCTCCGCTGTTCCAAATGTTCCTTCTAGTCACATGGAGAAATTGGAGAAATTCAATGGAACCGAATTCAAGAGGTGGCAACAGAAAATGTTGTTCTATCTTACCACCTTGAATTTGGCAAGGTTTCTTACCGAAGATGCTTCTGCACTAAAGGAAAATGAAACTGACCGCCAAGTTGTTGCTGCGGTGGATGCTTGGAAGCAAGCAAACATGGTGGAAGAAGGGCCAAAAGACAGGAAACGCAAGCATCCTGGTCAAAGCTCTAACGGTGGAGGTTACAACAAGTTCAAAGGCAAATGCAACAAGTGTGACAAGGAAGGGCACCGTTCAAGGGATTGTCGAACTCGCAAAGAGGAAGAGAATGCCAACAAGAAGATGAAGCATGCTCAGGCAAATGTGACAGAAGAAGAATACTTATCCAATGAAGTGTCTGAGATGAATCTGTCAACAGTGGTTTCTGAAGTGAATCTGGTTGGTTCAAACACCAAGGAGTGGTGGGTGGTTACGGGGGCAACCCGTCATGTTTGTTCGGATAGGGCTTTGTTTACCACCTATCAACCAGTGACTAATGGAGAGCAACTTTTCATGGGAAATTTGTCAACATCTAAGGCTCAAGGCCAAGGGAAAATTGTGCTTAAATTGACTTCGGGGAAAGAACTCACGCTTAACAATGTGCTGCATGTGCCCGAGATTCGCAAAAATCTTGTGTCCGGGTCACTGTTAAGCAAGAATGGCTTCAGACTTGTTTTTGTGTCTGATAAATTTGTCATGACCAAGGATGGAATTTTTGTGGGCAAGGGTTATCTGTGTGACGGATTGTTCAAGATGAATGTATTGCCTGTTGTACCAACTGCTGTTGCTAATAATAAGAACAGAGCTTCTGCTTACTTGTTTTAGTCTTCTTTTTTGCGGCATGTTAGATTAGGACATGTGAATTTTGACTCTGCGCGTAGATTAGTGAGCATGGATTATTTGCCAAATTTTAACATTAATAAAAATCGTAAGTGTGAAACATGTGTGGAATAAAAAATGACAAGGGCACTATTCCACTCAGTGGAAAGAAGTACTGAACCTCTTAATTTAATTCATAGTAATATTTGTGATTTGAAATTTGTTCAATCACAAGGAGGGAAAAAATACTTTATCACTTTTATCAATGATTGTGCTCGCTGTAGTTATGTTTACTTGATAAGAAGTAAAGATGAAGCCTTAGAAAAATTTATGCACTATAAAACTGAGGTTGAGAATCAACTTAGCAAGAAAATTAAAGTTCTAAGAAAGGGATTGGGGCAGTGAATATGAAGCACCATTTGGGGCGTTCTGTTCACAACATGGTATTATACACCCTATTCACCGTAGCAAAACGGTGTTGCTGAATGAAAAAAATAATACTCACTCCGTCCATTTTTAAGTGATCCGCTTGGGAAACGTGTATTTTTGTGGACGTTAAAAAAGGCACCTACATAGAACATTTTTAATTTTTTTTTGCATCAAATTAAAGTACTCAATGAGCACTTTAATTTGGTATTAAAAAAATTAAAAGATTTTATAGAGAAATATGTTTTTTAGGGGTTTGAAATTACACGTATTCCCATATGGATCATTTAAAAAGTGACGGAGGGAGTACTTTAAAGCAGATGATGAATGTTATGTTAAGAAGTTCGGGTTTACCCCAGAACTTGTGGTGGATGCAATTCTATCCGCCAATTATATTCTCAATAAAGTACCTCATAAAAAGACAAACCAAACTCCTTATGAGTTATGGAAAGGTCGAAAGCCTACCTACAAATATTTGAAAGTGTGGGGGGTGTTTGGCTAAGGTGCATGACTATTCTGGATCCTAAATAAGAAAAAATAAGACCAAAAATCATAGATTGCGCATAGGATAAGCAATGAATAGCAGCGCCTATCGGTTTTTAGTACATAAAAGTGAGAGTTCTGAAGTTCTTGTTAAATTTTTTGATTGAGTCACGGAATGCAGTGTTCTTTGAACATATTTTTCCGTATAAGACCACACATGAAGAGAATTCAAGTTCTTTAAAAAGAACTTATGATACTGCAATGGGCAGTTGTTAAGATCTACTTCATGACATACTTTTTGGAAGATGAACCCCGGACTTTCAAAGAAGCAATGTAGGCATCACTATAGATGGAAATAAGCCATTAACAGGGAAATTGAATCCATCCGGCAAAATCACACATGGGAATTTGTGAATCTTCCACATGCAGGAAGTAAACCTTTTGGGTACAAATGGATATTTATGAGAACAATGAAGGCGGATGGTACAATTCACAAGTATAAAGCGACTTGTTGTAAAGGCATACAGACAAACTGAAGGGGTGGATTATTTTGATAGCTATTCACCAGATTCTAAGATAATGTCTATTAGATCAGTAATTGCTATAACAACATTATTTAATATAGAGATACATTAAAAACTCTGAAAGGTTTGTGGTTCCATGACAAGAAAAGAAAGTTTGTAAACTTGTGAGATCCCTTTACGGTTTGAAACAAGCACCTAAACAATGGCTTGAGAAATTTGATAATGTCATGATGTCTAGTGGGTTCAAGATCAATCAATGAATGTGATAAGTGTGTTTATGTGAAACAAGCCGCTAAGGGATACATAATTGTTTGTCTATATGTTGATGACATTCTCATTGTGTGTACATAGCAGTATCGATATGATCAAAGCTACAAAAAAGGTGTTGAATTCTAAATTTGACATGAAAGATATGGGCAAAGCAGATGTTATACTAGGGATGGAGATCACTAGAACATATGAGGGGTACACCTTATCACGATTCCATTATATTGAAAAGATCCTTGATAAGTTTAAAAAGGATGATAATCGTGCAGTTAATACTCCCTCCATCCCAATTTGATAGTCTACTACGAAATTACGTAAAATTTTCAAGCTTAAAAATAATGTACTTACCAAAATAATTTTTCAATTTTTTTTCACCGTATTAAAGTTCTCAATGAGATCTATCAAACAAGATCCATATGATAAAAAAAAAATTATTTTTGTCAGTACATTATTTTTTAGTTTGAAAATTGCACATAATTTCGTAGTGGGCTATCAATTTGGACAGAAGGAGTACATTTGTAGATACAAAATATGTTTTTTAAATAAAATACAGGTAATGGGATATCTCAACTAGAATATGCCCGCATAGTTAGGAGTTTAATGTATCTGATGAACTGCACGAGACCAGACAACATATGCTATAAGCAAATTGAGTCGGTAATATACTATTAAACCAGGAGCTGATCATTGGGAGGCTATTGTTAAGGTCTTGATATATTTGAGGAATACTCAAAATTATGGGTTACATTATACCAGATATCCAACAGTACTTGAAGGATACTGTGATGCAAACTAGATATCTGATTCACAATTGGATATGTCTTTACATTGGGAGGTGCGGCTGTGTCTTGGAAATCGTCTAAACAGACGTGCATCGCAAGGTCTACAATGGAATCTGAGTTCATAACTTTAGATAAAGTGGGAGAAGAGGTTGAGTGGTTACGCCACTTTTTAGAAGATACTATAATGTGGCCGAAACCCTATGCCTGCAATTTGTGTACATTGTGATAGTTTATCAGCAACTGGAAGGGCACATAATAAGATGTATAACCGTAAGTCACAACATATACGTCGTAGACACAACACCATTAAACACTTACTCTCTTGTGGAATTAACAAAAGGTATAAATAAGGAGCAAGTGAAGCGATCATCGAGGGGAATGGGCCAAAAGCCTATCAATAATAGTCGCCTAGCTGACTGAAGATCCCAAGAACTAGGTTCAACGAGACAACTAAATTTTGGATGATTCAAATTGTTCACTATGGAGATAACCTCCCCTACCCAAACCTAGATGAAATAGTGATACCTGTCGCGGGTTGTAGGTTAAGCTATGCTTTTAGTGATTCTCATATCATGACATGTCAAGTGTAGTATTGCAAGGTACTCCAAATGAGAGATCACCTATATAAGTGTGAAGTGGGGTCCATTCTAAGAGAATTTTAAGGTTGAATTCTCTAGAGCACTCATGAATACCAGGCATTGCCCAAGGCCAAAATGGGCACAACAGTGAGAATGAAATTGTGTTTGGAGAAACTCTGTGTGAAGCCTACTGTCTTGGTTTACGTACACAAACAGCTGAACAGTTCAAGACATCACTTTCACTAATTAGCCAGTAAAACTGATAGGCTCTCACAAGGGTTTGTTCAAGGCCAAAAGCTACCTACCCCTATGTAAGGAATTTCCTATTGAACTCTCTTTAGGTTGCATTGCATTTGCATAATTTGTCTGGAGAATTTCTTTTATGTGGGGGATTGTTGGAAATGGTTTTACGTAAATAGTGTATTTACCTGAAAAAAGTAAAACCATTTAAGTTTTGAAAGAAATTGGCTTGGTCATTTGTTTTGGAAGATGGAGTGGTCCCACATTGGGAAAATGATAGGCTTTAATAAATAAATTGGGCCCATGGCTAAAATAGTAGTTTGCATCTTTATGGGCCAAATTTATTTAGCACTAGCCCTAACGCCAAGTTGATTTTATAAATTTAGTTTTTCAACAAATTTGGACTTCAATAGCAATGGTCCTAGTTTTTATAACATTTTTATGAATTCGATGTTCGCAATTTATGTAATGTGCATTTTACTTAAGGGTCTTTTTATTTTGGGTGTATGTATATTAGTTGTATGTGCACATATATAACTTATTAATCCAAGCACAAATACTCATAACCCTAAACCCCGAGCTACCTAATCTACCCACCACAAAACAAAGTCTCCTTCGTGGAGAACTCCTAACCCATATGCCTACCCAAAACAATTGTAATTATTCAGTGGTTTGGGCACCGTCTTGTGGCACCCTACCACACCTCGCAATAATCAATCTCTTCCATGTCTTCCTCGTTGAAATCTTCACAGCTAACTTAAAGTCAACTGTTACAAGCCCATTAGGACAGCAAACCGGTGCAGTATAAAATCCCTATGACTTGTCGCCTTTAGGGTATAATAACCTGATAATTTATCGTGGACTCTTTCCAACTCTGCACAAGTAGGTGAGTCGAGCTCCGCATAAAAGTACCCTTTCACTTTGCCCTAGAACACTCGTATAGATTTTGAACTTTAACCGAATAGAACTATAAAACAAAGTTGTAGAGAAAAACATATGTATGGAAAATGAATTAAGGGCAAAAAGAGAGCAAATTTGTTCACCCTTGCGAGAGTACTCATTATGTGGCTCACATCAAGAATCAAAACCGTTCATTTTGTCTAGATTCATTTCTTAGGAGCTCATGCGAAAATTGAGTTCAATCCAATATTGGTGAGCTCTTGATGTAAAAGTTTAATTGTTTAACGAGATTCATTTCTTAGGAGCTCATGCGAAAATTGAGTTCATCAATCCAATATTGGTGAGCTCTTGATGTAAAAGTTCAATTTTTTAGCGAGAATTTTAAAGAAAAATAAATAAAACTCTAGATGAAATTAGTAGTTACCTATATCTGATTGTGCTAAATTTTTGAGTGACCTCCTAATAAGTGAATTTGGACATAATGAATGATTTCGATCATCAAATGAAGATACAAAATGAGTACACCCTCATCTAGGATGAACAAAGTGAAGGTGAAAAAATTTGCTTGGAATACATGCATGCAAATATAGCCGATTTAGGACTTGATAGAAAAAGTCAAGAATAGTTCCAGCACTAATATCCTTCTGTTCTGTGTGCACTACCCACCTTCGTACACAACTTTAATTGTTGTGTCTTAGAGCATCCTTATAAGACTCACCAAAAAAAACACCAAATTTAACCTCAAAATCACCTTTTATAAATTAACAAGTCACTTTTTCAAAATTTCACAAAATCACTCTCTTTTCTAACTTCATCATATTAAACTATTATTTCTTTCTACTCCTACTCCCCAAAAGTAATAATAAAAAAAGTGAACAGTGCGTGAATATTGCATGAACAATGCGTGAATAATGCCTTGCTGAGTGAACAATGCCGCATTAAAATTGGTGCGGTACTGTAGCAAAGTTACAAGTTTAACAAATTAGATGAATGATTTGGTGAGTCTGATTTTAGGAGGTTTTGGGGGATTGACTCTCTATATTTGACTCAAAAGTTAAATTGGTTCTCCTGATATTGATGCTCTTAAAGAATGAAAACCTAACACACCTAACACACGCAAACAGATTTTTATGTGGTTCTCCTAAACCGGGAGCAATCTCACTTTAATCAGAGTCAAGTTTACAAGTAGAGTTACACTCGAGGACTGATTACACTGCTCACCTATTAAATGTGCGCTAAAAGGACTGACTTATACGTCTTATAGGCCAATGAACCCGTTTTTGTTCATTCCCATGCCAAACAAGTCCTTAGCTCTCGAGTAGATGACGGTGCAATGGAGGCTCAATGTCAACCAAATACAGCTGAGGAGTAATGGATGGGGAGACACAATCCCTTTCTACCAGTACGCATTAAATCAAGCTGTCATAATAAAAAAATAAGTTTTGCCAAGACTTTCCAGCAAACAAGATAAATGCTCACTTATATTGCAAATGATATGGTACCAAAATAGTACAAAATATCCAACACTTGCTTTCATTCTGGAGAAAACAAAAAACGTGCTTAGCAATACTGCTTCCGAACAAATCTTTTTGCGAACAAAAACACACCAAAACATTTTGTTTCCCCATCTGAAGAGTGAAGTATGCTTGAACAATTTTGGGTTGGCACAGGAATGAAAAGAAAGAGTATTTTGAACTTTTCATTGTCCTTAGAATGTGAAACCATAAAGAACGAAAACCCGGAACAATTACAAAACCAAACAGAAACTACAACATACTGTACAACGCAAAAACACATCACAGTAGATAGAACATGTACAACATGCTATACAATCAGAGCCGGCTTATACATGAATCCCAAGAAGCTTAGGATTTAGATCCACCAAAACATCAAAATTTTAGGGCCCCCAATTATTTAGGAACCCTACATATATATACTAGGTTCAATATAATTTTTGTGTAAGCTCTCCATACTAAAAGTGGCCCAATTGCTATTTAGGGCCCAATTCAAATTTAGGTTTGCATTTTATAATGGTAAAATCTGGTTTTATAAAGACTTCTTATTGCCCAATTTTTGTATGCAAAATATATGGTGGACCTCTTTTAATAAGTTTGATTTAGGTCTCTAAAATCTATGAGCCGACTCTGTATGCAATAAAAAGAAAAAAAGAAAAAAAAACCCAAGAATCTCAAACTAGATCAACTTAGTTTTTTTGGGAGAGGATAAAGAAGAAGAAGCAGCAGCAGCAGCAAAAGAAGGCGGCGATTATACGACCCTGTAATTGCTATTGCCACTATAGCTTGAAGACTGTATCTGTAATTGACTACTGCTCCCGTAGAATTACGAATTAACATAAGACCCGAAAGAATTACCCCAAGGACCAAAAGACGTTGGCACGGGCATTTTCTCCGTAACGTGAAAGATGACAATTTCGAAACTGTCATCTCCATAGGTGTTATTAAAACCCAACAATTTTTAATGACGGTTTATAATTGTCATCAATAACAGTCACAAAGTGCTATTAAACATGAAAGATGATAGTTATAAGGCGTGATCAAAATTGGTTTGGAAAGAAATTTTTGAGAAGAATTTTTGAGATAGTGTTTGGTTGGATTTTTGAAAATGAAAATTGAGTTAATGATCGAAGAGAGAAAGAGAAAGAATAATGGGGTAATGATGGAAGAGAGAAATATTAAAAATAATTGAAATAAAAAGATTTTTTTTGAAAATTCTTGAGAAGAAAATAAAACCAAACAAGGCGAAACTAAAACATGAACCCCACAATAGCTCTGCCCCTACGCTAGTGCAGTCAAATCTCTCTCTCACTCTGGAGATGGATTCTAGAAGGATTGATCTTAATTTGTGGTCATCGATCAAGTCTTCCAACCCGTCTTCCAAGTTTTTGCATACTTTTTTTTTTTTGCTCGGCAAGTCTTTGCATACTTTTCGATACACCATATTTGGGGTTTCCTAATCCGACCCCAAGTTGCAAGCGGTTGTTCGCTCATGCAGTAGAGCTCTTTGATGTCCTACGGCCCATACTGCATCCCGGGATTGAGTTTCACCCCGCCCCATGTAATAAATTAGGAATGATGAATGACAAAAAAAAAAAAATCCGACTCCAATTTTGGAAAAGAAAGTAAATGTAGATGGACTAATATAAGGTAAAAAAGATTAAACATGGTATTTTAACTTCGTAATTTGGCTAGAATAAACTTCTAAACTTTTTTTTTTATACAATTAGAAAAAATGAATTAAATATAAAGAAGTACCGCTCATACACTATTGTAATAATATTATTTTTAACAATAAGAGAATTGATTATTTTAAGTCAAGTGAAATTAATTATTTTGGTTTATTGATAGTCATAAGTATTTTATTTTTAAATTTGATATTAAAATTTTAAAAAATTAAAGTAAATGATAGTAGAAATAAAAGAAAAAACTTATCAAACATTTATGATGTGCAAAAAAAAAAAAATTAACTTTGTTATTGAGTAACACCTACTATCACTAAAGTTTACTAATTTATAATACAAGATGTACAAGAATTGTATATTTTCTACACTGATCTAACCGAAAAATTAGCCAAAAAAATTACTTTTGCCAAGAAACCTCATTTGTGACTTGAACCTAGGACCAATAGGTGTATTGAGGTGACACAAATCATTGATGCCAATGCTCCAAATGCTATAAGGTTTGTGGAATGACTACTATAAATTATATACATGCTTGAAAAACTATTTTTGTTGCCCCAGCCCTGGAGTTACTCAAGCCCGAGATTTACTGAGCTTACCCCTGGACCGGCCCCACACTGATTTGGGTTTATTGATTGGATTGTTGGTTTCATGATATGTGCAGTAATTAAGCTTTCATTTCCAAATTAAGAACCAGTAATAATTAAGTCACCATTAGACTAATAAATCTTGGCATACTTTTCACAATTTTCTTCATAACGGAGATAGAAGGTAGAAAAAAAAATATCAAATACTCCCTTACCTCCGGATTTTTGTTTGTCCACGTACTTTTTCAAGTTCCAAAATATTAGTCCATTTTAAAAAATCAAAGGATAAAGTATGAGAAAATTACTTTTTTAACCCTTTCCTAAAACATAAAATAACAACTCAAAAACCAATTTAAACAAAAAAAAATTTGAGTACACTGCCACAACAAATATGCACTGAAAACAACCAATGAACGTACACTAATTAGCGCATTTACAGACAACAAATCTTTTCGTTTATTGCTCCGTTGCCCATTTAATTACACTTAACCCATTTATACTTCACTTAGAGCATCTTCACCCCTGCATCAAACTTTTACTCAAATTTTCACTTAAATTTGAGTAAAAAAAAAAGCTTGATTTGGGTAGACCCTTTCCAATTATCAACTCTTTTATACTCAAATTTGGCTTTAAACAAAAATCAAAAACACTTTCTCTCACATTCTCCTCTCTTTCCACCACCACCACCAATAACCACCGCTGTCTGACCTAACCCTAACCCAATCGTCTCTCCGTCGCCTGTCGCCCGCCGTATGCCGCCGCCATCGAAGCACACCCGAATCCCCATCTCTCCCTCTTCTTTCTCTCTTCATCGCCTGTAGCCTCTGGATCTGTGTTCAACCACCACCACCAGACACCACCCGTCACCGGCGACCTTCGTAGCCTCACGATCTGTGTTCTATAACCCTCGCTGGAGTTGACGACGATGACGGTTGAAGGACTTCCGGCAATGTGCCCCACCACAACGTTACCGTTGAAAATTTAGTTCAAGGGTTGAGACTCCCTTGATTTGGGTAAGAATTTGAGTAAAACTCAAATTGATATAGGTTTGGTTTAAGGATTGGAGAGCCATTTACTCAGATTTTGAAGCTGCTCTTAGAACAATTTCATCAAATGAGTTCTAGTGAAATTTGCGCGTGGAATTTCAATACCAAATCTGCCAATTCTCTAATTCATGTTTCTCGGATTGCGCATGGAAGTTTGATTTGGAGCGCGTGAAATTTTGATTTGGAGCCAAAAATTTCGTGTGTGAGTAGAAATAATGATGGAGGGATTAAGAATAAATAAGAAATGAACAAACTCAAAATGTAATGGAAAAAAAAGTTAGAAATATGGACCAACAAATCCAGATGGAGGGAGAAAGGCATTCTTCATTGCAGCGAAAGTCTCCGCATGAGATGCTCTCAAGACGAAGTGTGAATGGGAAAAGGTGTTAACCTTAGATTCTGCACACATCTCTCAAACACTCTACAGGTTCACAATATATGCTGGCTGTAATCTAAAAAATTACAATTCACGATCAAAATTCAAACTACTATAATTCTGATAATAAAAAAAAAAAATGCAATCCAATGCAATCCATAACTGGGCTCCCAGACGAGCTCTTATCTTTTCATTTATAATAAGAAGTCGTATATTATTTTTTGGCTTGCAATAGACAAGTTGGGTTGACTGTGATGAAGTTCACACCCGGTTTTTCTAATAAAATGCATATTCTCTCCGTAAATTCATTCTTTACATTCCATTTCTTTTTCCATTTATGCTGAAATTGACACTGATGACTTTGGGATACCTCTTTGGTCCCTTATCTTTTAACCTCGTTCAAAGTTCAAACAATCCTGAAGGGACGAGAAGACTTCCACGTCTTTGGTTTTTGGTCATTGGCTCAAGGTTATTAATGCCGTACCGTACCGGCCGGTTCGTACCGTTTTGTATAAAAACGGTACCAAGGAACCTCAATACCATACCATGCCCAATACCAGTAAATATCGGCCGTACCGGCCGGTTTTGTAAAACAAGGGCAGAACAGAGCTGCCACTGTATTTCGGTCATAACTTTTTACTCCGATCGAGGCAAGTTATATATCAAAATTTAAGAGAATTTCAAGATCTACAAAATTGTTGTTATGCACTTTTTCTAATTTGGTCTCAATGTGACCCAAAAACCATGATTTCTGAACAGACAGATTATAAAAAAACTTTGTGATGCATGGGTTCAACTTCTATCACTACCAAACATCAAATACAACAAGTATGGTCTAAATATACATAGATTAAGTGGGTTTAAGGGTCTATACATATATAGATAGAGTTAATTTGAAGAAAATGAGATTGAAAATGCCATATTTTGTGGCAAATTTTGTGTCTCTTGAACCATCTCATATACATATAGATAAAATTGCGGTAAATCCGATACGATATCCGGTATCGACCTGTACCGGTACCGGTACCGTACCAATAGAAAAATCGGTACTCGAACCGATACGATATTCAGAACCTTGCATTGGCTGAATCCTAAAGCGAAGAGACGAAGACTTGCAAGTCTTTGGTCGTTGTAGTCTATTCAATGCATCTATGAGGAATGATTATGACTAGTTTACAGCCTCTTGGTAACAGCCAATAATGGCCATATCTTGGGCTACACATGGTGTACCATATATACACCTATTGTACGGTCAATATTGTACCATCTTATTGGCAATCGTAAATTTTTTTAATGTTTTGTAACTTTTTAGTAATTTGGTTCGTAACATTTTCTTTGATTCATAACATTTCAGTGCGTCTCGTAACTTCTATAAAAAAATATCGTAACTTTTAATAATAATAGATAATTGATTCATAACTTTTATAAGAGTGCGTATGATACACACTCAAATAGAGGGTGTGTATTATAGCATTTCTCATATAAAATCAATCAGAGGCAACTTAACCGGACCCCCGATGTTGACTCCACCTAATATTGTACGTGTCCAACTCTAATCATTTATGGCATGTATTTATGGATTGAGCCCACCACCATGCTATGTTATCATGTAGCCCTGTCTCTGTTTTCATTAGCACTTGTAAGAAAAATTCAAATAGGCTTCTCTCTGTTACAAAACTTTCATTTTTGTGTCTGAGAAGTGTGTACGAAACAATGCTCTTACTAATTAATCGGGAAATTCTACTTGCACATTTTTCAAACACAACATATTTTGGCAATTCAAATCGTTGAATTGTAAGTGCTTGCTTTTACAAATCTGTTTATGCAGTGATGAATAGCTTGATTGAATTTTCTTTTTCCATTTATGCTGAAATTGACACTGATGACTTTGGGATACCTCTTAGGTCGTCCAATACATAAAAAAATCTGGTGGAAGGGAATACATTGGCATTTTGAAGTTAGATAAAAGAATTACCAGCGTACAAAAAGGCAAAACATGTTGGCTAGACGGTCGGTCTCGTTCCCGCCTTGCACAGAGCCAGCTAAAACATGAGGAAAGCCAGAACCCAAGAACAGTACTAGGGAAGCAGCATGCATGAAAAGGAAGAGTGGAGAGGCCATTGCAAGACCCATCTAGTCTATTGAAAGTTTAAAACACCGAGTATGTTAGTTGCTGGGATAAACAACTACCGGTTCTAATAAGAAATTCTATTAGATAAACCCCATTTTTATTATTATTTATTTTTGGCTTTTTTGGATATTTTTTCCTTGGAAAAGAAACTATAGAAGCTTGTTAAGAATTGCTAAAATTCCTTATGTTGTAAGGTAGGTATTATAAGAATATGCGTTTTAAATGGAATGAAGATCTCCATTTTATGGGTGGATTCGAGAGGATGCGTTTCCTAAAGAATTATGCCTTTTTTAAAGAGAAATCTCGAGAGCGATTGTGTTTGCTACCTATTACTAACATTTTTCGTATTTTCTATACCCGCTCCACAATTCTACTATTAAAATTTCTTTCAAAGTGCAAATTTGTTCACCCTCACCTAATGAGGGTGAACAAAACCCTCACCCTGATTGGTTGAAATGGTGTGGGTCCACCACAAATGGGATGGATCCCACCACAAAGTGATGTCGTGTTTACCAAAAAGTGTATTGATTCCGTGGACCCCACACCATTTCAACCAATCAGGTGAACATTTTGTTCACCCTCATTAGGTGAGGGTGAACAAATTTGCACTCAAAATTTCCTTCAAACAAACTCATAAGCTTCAATTCCCTCATCGTTAACCTCATCCGAACAATCCTGAAGGGAGGAGAAGACTTCCAAGTCTTTGGTCTTTGTTCATTGGCTGAATCCTAAAGTAAAGAGACGAAGACTTCTAAGTCTTTGGTCTTTGGTCGTTGTAGTCTTTTCAATGCAAATTAACCGGGCCACCGAAGTTGATTCCACCATTTGCTAAGGTGGCTCTGCCTGATCAAGGTGCAACCATTGTTGATCCACTGTTGTTTCAACACGACATGGAAGAAGCTAGCTTGAGTCTCAACAACACTAGCACCCAAAACTCTCCTAGCAGTCGCAAAATTCATGAGTGCTTGGTTTTTATTGCGATAGATGTTTACAGTGGGGTGGATGAATTAACATTGATGGTAAGAACCACAAAACCAGGGTGAAAACATGATAATTATCTTCTCATTATTT
Source organism: Gaultheria prostrata (assembly GCA_036023075.1). Taxonomy (NCBI): domain Eukaryota; kingdom Viridiplantae; phylum Streptophyta; class Magnoliopsida; order Ericales; family Ericaceae; genus Gaultheria; species Gaultheria prostrata. The sequence goes on along the minus strand of JAXBDA010002161.1, from coordinate 1,750 downwards.
GTAATTTTGCATTCTGGGTTATTCCTAGGATAAAAAGACTGTATTACCCCTGCATTTATTAGATAGTTCATAGGGTGCCCTCAATTTATATCCAACCCTAGCCGTTGATGATAAATTTTTTACAACTTGTCATGATTATATTTTTGTTTCGGGATAATATAAGAATTTTATTTCCGTCATGATTTTATTTCTTTGTCCATCATACTTGGAAATTTTTAAACTAATATTTAAGACTTCCTATGTAAGAAAAAAAAAAACGGAGACTTTCAAATAAGGAACCCAATTTTGTGGAGTGAAATTATAAAATTATTTTTTAATTAAGAGTATCTAAAATAATTATCAATCTAAAAAATTTATTCATATACATATTATAATACCATAATAAAAAATAACGGTAACGTGATAAAAAAAAAACCAATTCGTAATTTATTCCATCGTTATACGCCCAAACACTACTGTGTTGTAAAATTTATTCTACACACATCTCCCAAGCATTCTGCAGATTCATAATCAATTCTGTCCGTAATCCAAAAATCTACAATGCACAATCGAAATGCAAAATACAATCGATGATTCTTATTAAAAAAAAATGCATTCCATAGTTGGGCTCCCAGACCGGCTCTTACTTATCTTTTTATCTATAACAAAAACTATTTATCTTTTATGGCTTCAAATATGAGACTTTAAAACTCATCGTCGAAGTCAACCTAGCTTGTCTATTGAAAGCCAAACAATAATATACGACTTCTCTTACTTATTTTAGCGCAAGTGGTGGCTAGCTCATGGGTAGAGTTCTTGGATGTTCACACTGCATCCCGGGATCGAGTCTTATTCCCCCCTCCCTTTGTAATAGATTAGGAATGACGAATGACAAAAAAAAAAAACTAATTTTAGCTTTGGCAGCTAACTTGTTTCTGTAATTTATGTAGGAGTATTTATCTTTTTGTCAACAATGGGTACATCAGTACAGCAATATTTAATGATAATTTGGATTCAATTCAAGTGCCCAAAGCATGCAGAAGTCTAGAGAAAAACCAAAAACCACTTTGTCCAGGAAAGTTACCGACAGTAATGAATTACAATGAGAAAGAAAGGACTAAGTTCACATCCAGTTTTTCTAATGATCAGTCCATTTTGGACTTTGTAGGCCCTTCCTTGGCCTACAATAATGATCCGAATCGTTCATTAGTAAAGCTTGTCAAGTAAAATGGACACGTAAAAAATTAATTTGATCGAACATCGATAACTATGTGAAGAAAACAAATTTGCGAAATGAAAAATAGACCGAAAAAATATAATTTCAAACTCATATTTCCCAATTTTCGTTGCACAAATCTATTTTGTTCAAACTTAGTTATCGTTATCGATGTTCAATCAAAGTAAATTTTTGCGTGTACAATCTATTCCGTAATAAGCTCTGCAAAACGAATAGTTAAGGTCATTGCTATGAGCCAAAGAGGGGCCCATAAAGTCTGAAACTCTGCTGAACTGGATGGTGGGAAAACTAGACGTGAGCATAGTGCTCAAAGGAGAGCACACGGCAAAGAAAATTCTTGCAATTTGAAATCAGTACACATACTACACCAGGACTGATAATTCGTGATTTCACATCCTAACTGTAAGGCCCCTAATTTTGGGAGCGTTAATAATTATATTAGAACAGTAGAGTCTGAATAAATATTACAATTTCTTTTAATAAAATCCCGAATTATTACATTATCAAATACTGGGTCGGGTCTACGGCATCTCT
>JAXBDA010002160.1:0-45360 GCA_036023075.1 Gaultheria prostrata | reverse complement strand
TTCTCCCTCAAACTTTACTTTATTTTACATTCAGTTCCTTCATTTTATTTTATTCCCTTATAGTCCTGTTAACTTCATTTATTTGTCATTTACTGTCATTTAATTGTTTAATTGTCAAAGATTTTCAGTAAAACATTTTTATCCCACAAATATTTAGTAGAGACCGGGAATATCCCGGGCGAGCGGGGTGCTTTTCCAAAAAACCTTCCCCGCTCGTAACTTGGCTTCCGGACCCAAAAAGAATCCTTTTCGCGGACCAAATCTTTTCCAAGCGGTACAAGAGTCATCAATTATTTTCAAACGGTTTCTCGGGTACCAAAAAGATTTTCTGAATTAAATCCCGGGTGGCGACTCATATTTTCCAGTAAAACTTTTTTTCCGGATCACCGGAAGTGGTCGTCCACACCATCAGAGTTACATTCCATGACCTCACCCTGGCCTTTCTCTACCTGGGGCATCAACGTCATCGGCAGGATCACCCCGGCTACTTCAAACGGGAACAAGTTTATTCTGGTTTCCATCGACTATTTCACCAAATGGGTTGAGGCTGCCTCATACACAATTCTTACAGCGGTTCAGGTCGCTCATTTCATCAACCAAAACATCATCTATCGGTATGGCGTGCCTCACGCATTTGTGTCCGACAATGGTGTTCACTTCAAGGTATGGCGTGCCTCACGCATTTGTGTCCTATATCCCAATTTTGGGATATAGGTTCACAAGTCGACTGTCTACCGGCCGCAAACAATGAAGTTGTAAAAGCTGCCAACAAAACGATCAAGTCAATACTGGAGAGAACAACTCAATCTGCAAGAAATTGGCATGAGCAGTTGCCGTTAGCACTTTGGGGATACCAGACATCTATCCGTACTCTGACAGGGGCAACACCCTATTCTTTGGTTTACGGCATGGAAGCTGTTCTCCCTATTGAACTTGAAGTTCCGTCTCTGAGGGTCATGATATAATCAAACATTAAAGAAGCTGAATGGCAAAGTGCGAGATTCGAAGAACTCATGTTATTCGACGAGAGAAGGCTCAAAGCATTGTATCACGTTCAGGGGTATCAACGTCGAATCGCTCACGCTTTCAACAAGAAAGTCAAATCTAGGAATCTGCAAGAAGGAGATATGGTTTTGAAGGAGATCCGGGCTCCAGTTTTCGATCCTCGCGAGAAATTTCGGCCAAAATGGGCAGGGCCCTACATTATCAAGAAAATTTTGTCTGGAAGCGCAACTCAGCTCATCGATCTTGACGGAAACAAATTCTCTACATTGGTCAACATGGATCAACTCAAGAGATACTACCCCTGAGGGAAGCTCGCTGGACTGAAAACCGAAAGGGCTAGGCAAAAATTAGAGCAAGTCTGCTAAGTCGAAAACCCACATCGGGCGGCTTAGGCAAAATTCTAGACAAAATCAATCAAAAGAGCTCGCTAGACCGAAAACCTGAAAGGGTGGTACTAGGCAAAAGTTAGAGCATAAAATGAGAGTAAAAATACTCGAGCGAACCCTGGCCACAATTGTATGCATGAACTTTGTCATGATCTGATTCCTTCTTAAGGATACGTAGGCATCCTCACATTGAGGACCGATCGCAATCTTTTGAAATATCTTTTGAGTTGATCCACAGCTGTCATTCGCGCTTACAATCACAATCAATGAGAATCAAACCGGAAAATCTTCATAATTCAATTTTATTCAATCACAATCAGCATGAATCTTTCAAACAACAGAACAACACAACAAAAAGCAAAGCTTCGGCCCACATGAAACATGTCATGGGTCAGCAATTTATTTCGGGTACATTAAGACTAAAGCAAAAGTCAAATTTGATTTCCTCTTGCTGCAATTTCTTGTGCCAACCATCTTTTGTAATGCCCCGGAAGCACAATGCTGGGATACTGATCTTTGGGAACAGTGACACGCTCTCTCCAAGTACACTGATAAGCCTGAATTGTTGCATGGTTGAAATTGGGCATGACAAAGTTTTCAGGGTATACATGTGGTACTGCTTTACTAACATCGAGCTGATGAAGAATGCGGTAAGGGATGTAAAAGGTCTAGCAAGTCAGACCTACCAGTACTTCCCGATGACGTCCCATGTTGCTCACCGTCATGGTTGCGCGATCCAGCTAGTTCAAGCGCCAATAAATTGTGTCCTCTTTCAGTTGGGAAAGCACCTGAACCCAACCGGGAACACTCCTGTGAAACTCTTGGTAGTCCCTCTGAATGAAACCTTGTGTCTCATGAATTCTATTTCACGGCACTGCCTCCAGAAGAGTAGCCTTATCGCACAGCCAAGTCTACATGAGAGAAAAAATAAGTAAGGAACCATAGAAAGCCTAAACCCGAGCGTTGAGGTAAAAAGAGAACGAGCGGTAAACCAGAAAAAGGAGAGCTGAGTGAGAAACCTACATGTAAAAGCAAAGCATTGCCTTCAAAGACGTTGGTCTGCCTAGCGTGGACTCCATCCAAGCCCATCAAAGTTTCAGCCAGAACCATTGGAGCTACATCTTTGCGCTCCTCAATCTGCCTAGCCACTCCCACCAATGCTGCACTTGCCTGATGGTCTGAGCGAACAAACAAGAATGCCGCAAGGATCACGAGACACAAAGCAAAACCTTCTGGACGAAACTGGTTGATCAAACGCGAGATGTTGAGCACACCTCCCTAGATCATGGACCTTGCCGCACTTTTACTCAAACCCAGCTTTGAGGACAACACATCAGCATAACTCACTCCCCGAAGAGGAATCGCAGGCGTCTCCAGGTCAAAACCTCCAAGGTGCGAGTGGAACTCTTCCACTGTGGGGCATAGCTCTTGAAGGCCGAAGCGGAACACAAGCACTTCGGGATCCCAGAAACGGACAGCAGCATGGAGCAACTCAGAACGTATGGTCACATCCCGAATGTAGCGCATTGATGCCAATATATGGTCACGAAAGTTCAGCCAACCCAGGCCATCGAGTTTGTCGAGCCAGGAACGAACCAAAGCTGAAATACTAAAGGCCATTTGGAAAATGTGGAGGGAAACTTGGAGAATGATTTTTGGGATGGATATGCATGGAAGCAAGGCTACTTATAGCCATTCAAGTAAGCAAAGTCCGAAAATCTTGAAGAATGCACGCCTCAAGAAGCGTGCAGCATCGATAAACGTAAAGGTCAATCAAAATTTGTAAACTTACCCAAATTAGAACATGCATGCATGCCCTGGAAAGCCAAAACAGGGAATCAGGACTGCAGAAAATAGTGTCAGAAATGGGGCATCAAACCCTTACACCGTACGGCACATTTATGTGCACCGTGCGACACCTATTCCTACACCGCACGGTGTCAGTGGCAATTTCCTTGCGAAAATTCCAATTTTGACCCTCCGGGACCCATTCCGAGCTTCTTTTGGCCACTTTTCTTGTACATACAGCTCAAAATAAGTATCAAAGGCTTAGTGGAGGAATTGTTTGGCATTTTCAAAGACGTCTCGATAGAGGGATACGCCAAAAATCCCGGATACGGAGATTCGGGTGAAATTTTGCAACTTTTCCACAACTTCTCGGGATATTCACCTCAAGCAAGGACATGTTACGTATTTTCAAGCTCGGGAAAGAAGTGTCAAGCATACTTCACGAATTTGTCAAGTTTCTGTTCATTTGAAAGGCCCGGGTCTGCCGAAAACCGAGTCCCGGCACACCGAATTGCAATTTTTCAAGATTTGCTTAAATTCATGGGCTTGCAAGCACTGTCACATACATTCAGGGTTTGTGCAATTAATCAAGTCAAGTTATCAAGCTATGGGGCGTTTACACTCTAAATTCCTCTCATTTGATCTTTTTCCAAGTTTCCTATAAAAAGCCAAAAGTGTTCCATTCTATCGAGTCGATTCACGTGTCTCTCCCGATTTCAAATTCTTATACATGTATTTCCCCACAGTGTCTCACACATTCTCAGTGCTAGATTTGGTTTTTAGATTCAAGTCTTTGTTAATGTAAGTCATTTTACATAACGAAACTGCGAAATTTTTATAAAAATCAAATAAATATCCATCCATGAGTAATAAAATGTGCATCTATCCAGGGGCAAAACAGGCCCAACATCATCATCATACTACCACGGCATGTAGGTCACATCCATGAAAAAGAAAAAAACGGGCAAACAGGCGCCCACATCAAAAAGCAGGCACGCATGCCTGACCTACCAACTCAAGTACGGGGCCTCTTCTGCACCCGTGGCCTGAACTCCTCAGACTCAGCAGGACCCGTGTCCTCCTCCTCACTGCTCTCTATCTCTCCCTGCCTGAAAGTCCACTGTGATGGCGGAGCTGAACCTCCTGTACACTCCCATCCCGGTCCCTCAGCTGAAGACTAGCGGTCTCGAAGCACTCTGTAAGACGGAAAAGCTATAAGGCCACCTCCAGCACGCCTCACCCTCCCGTGCTCGGTCCTTGGAGGTGGAGACGTACTCTGCACAAACAAAACAAATTTCATCAGCATACAAGGCTGATATACAAGTCTGCAAGCACAAAAAGTACAAGTAACAAGGCAAGGATTACCTGAGAAGTCTCTCTGCCTGGAGAAGGGCTACGACCAGCTCTACGCCCGACTCCTCTGTTGGCTCCTCCAGCTCCTCTGCTCACTCCTCTCGCAGCTCTGCCTGCAACACCGACTTCGGCTCCACCACCCCTGTTTGCCCCACTGGCACCTCGACCTGTGTCGCCGCCTCTAGCTCTGGCTCCCCTGCCTTTCTCAGCACCGCCACCACCGTGGGCTCCACCTCTGGCTCCCCGAGCTCCTCCACCGCCTCTGGCACCTCTACCTCTGCCAGGTCCACCCTCTCTAATCACCACTCCCGGCTCAGCTCAAGGATGCACTGGAGGAACGTTGCCTATCATCAGCCGGCGCACTAAAGCCTCAAGGTCCAGGATCAGCTGATAGGACTCAGACGCCCAGCTGGCAGGAATCTACAAAACAACAATGGCGTTACACAAGTATTTCAAATAATTCTTAAGAGAATGCAAACTAAAATGTATTTTCTTTCTTTTACAGGTTACCTGAACAGAAGTAAGGTCAAGCGGAGGTGCAACAGAAGGGACGTCCAGCACTCCCATCATCCCTCCAGCCGTCTGCACCTCTATCTCTCTCCTCAACACATGAAACGTGGTCTCCGTGGCTGCTAGAAGAGTCTCCATGTCCAAAAAGCTAGCTAGGTCTTTAGTCAGAAACGTCTCCCAGTCTGAAGAATTGCTAAAAGGGAGCTCAGTGTCCAGCACAGTGTACCTCTCCATCTCCGCCCGCGTGTACTCATTAGTTCGCTGTACGCTAGGGGGAATACGCCCCGGTATCCTGAAGTGCGCCAACCTAAGGGGCTGACCTGGCACCCTTTATCCCAGGTACCACTGCCAACCGTAAGGGGACTCCAGTAGTACCCGTCCCCGTGTCACCTCCCTGCTCTGCTGCAAGTACTCATCTGGTACTTCATCCCAGACATGCCACCTCACCTGCAAGAGAATTTCAGCTTCATCAGAAAAAGTTGAAAACAGAACAGAAAGCTCAAATTTGAAAGCAAATGCAAAGTCATACCGTACTGCGTTAGTCTGGTCCAAGAAGCGACGAACGTCATTCACCCTCCCCATGTGTATACCAGTGCCCTAGTGTAAAGACTCATAAAATTATTATTATTATTATTATTATTATTATTATTATTATTATTTTCGGAAATGACATTGGGGTAATGTGTGGAAATGTGCATAATGTAAAAAAAGTGATGAGTTTAAGTGTGTTTTAAGTGATTTGGGGCCACATTGCATTACACAAGTCAATACGGGGGTGTGTGGTGTAATATTTCTTGTTGGGTGTTAAAAGAGAGGAGTGTGAGAGAAGTCTCATTCTCCCCTTTTTGCTGAAAATTTTCAGCAGTCCCCCTCTCCCTTTCCCTCCTCCATTTTTGCTCCTTTGAGCTCAATTACTCCCTCCTTATCAAACCTCTTCATCAATTGACCAAAGATTCATCATCTACGCGTGTTTGGGAGCCCGGAGTACCATCTTTTTGTACCGAGAGGGCCAAAAACGTGGAAGCCCAAATTGGGGATCTCAAAATTCGTTTTTCTTGCTTGAATGGAAGCAAAACCTTGAGGTAGGGGAACCTCCTTCAATTCTTCATGTAAATATGTTGTTTGTATATGTACATGCCTTATTCTTGATCAAATCCCCTTTGTTCTTGCTTTATCCCTTTGTGATGGCAAAGTTAGTCATTCTAATGTGATACATACTTGTTACAACCTTTCCTTGTAGTGAATCCCTAGTTAATTTGCTTGTTGATTTGAGTTGGGTTGAAATCCCCCACCTTTGGGTGAAAATTTGCAGAACAGGTTACTATTCTCATTTTTCGGGCAATGCCGATGCAAAATTTGGAAAAGTGTAAAACTACAATGTTGTAGCTCTTCAAATTACCTACGTTTTGATATATAATACGTTCTGAACGGAGTTTGGTGTGAAAAGTTATGGCAACAATACTTGGACTGCTCAAACCCGTCAAAATTGCCCGGAGCCACTTTGGATCGATCCAAACTTATTTGGATCAATCCAAAATATTTTAGTGGACGAACAGTTGATTTTGGATCGATCCAAACTTATTTGGATCGATCCAAACCTCTCCTTTGTGCAGTTTTGCTCCTTTTGACCTCTTTTGGCCCGTTTGGTGCGATGTACTTGCTATACCTATTCTAATTGACTTGAAATACCTTGAGATATGTGTCATGAGTATATTTGAGCATATTTGATGATTCCTTAAGTTCCCTCGGGGTTCGAGGTGCGTGTTTGACACTTAACGATACGAGTTGACGGTTATTGATCGAATTAGGGTTTTGAGCGTTGAATCGAGTTGAGCTATTGCATGGACACTAAAACGAATCGATTGAGCTTGAAATGATATTAAATGATGAAAAGAATGACACGAGGCCCGAAAGGGTATGCCCGGAATGACACAGGGCCCGAAAGGGTATGCCACAGGGCCCGAAAGGGTATGCCCGGAATGACACGGGGCCCGAGAGGGTATGCCCGGAATGACACGGGGCCCGAAAGGGTATGCCCGGAGTGACACGGGGCCCGAGAGGGTATGCCCGGAATGACACGGGGCCCGAAAGGGTATGCCCGGAGTGACACGAGGCCTTTAAGGTATGCCCGGGGTATAAAGAACGGTTTAAATGAATAATGCATATAATGAAGATGTTTTGGACTCATGCAACGTGTCTGTTATGTATCGGGTACGACGTGTTGGTTGTGAGGGAATCTAGTGACTTTATTAAGTATAATCCATCCTATTGGTTCCTCCTAAGTCTCGTACTTCTTTATGTAATGTCCTTGTTCATTCTTATCACTTGTACTTAGCATTGTTCGTATATGAGTACATCTAGTACATATGGACACACGAAAAATGTTGGATGCTTTCAGAGTACTTGGTCATGTGATGGATATTCTGTATTGAGCATGCGTTGGATGTTTGATTTGACTAGTGTGAGTTGGTGGATATACTTGATCAAATTAAAGAGGATTGCTAGAATGTTTACGAGTTAACGAGCATAATGAAATAGTGGTGATAAGGGAGGAAATAGAAGTTGAACGTCGAAAGTTGGGTCTAGATGGAGTGAACAGAAAGGAGGGAAGAGAACATATATTTTGCGACTTTTGCTAATGTGAAATTAGGATATCGTAGAGACGGACTTTATGATGGTTGTTGGATACAAAAGACTAGCCCACTAGTAGACATACGGGAGATCAATTTGTTGAATAATAATATTGTGGTTTACACCGTGGTTAGAAGGGAGTTCGATAATTTATTACCTACATGTTATATTGTAGCATACGCATGAGTGACGTGAAGTGTTATTGTCCGGTTGTTCTAATCAAATGATATGCTTGGGGGCTTGCTTGCTATTGGTCAATCTTATGATATGTTCATGTTCATTACATCGTGTTGTGCATTTTTGTGTCTGAAACAAAAAGGGGATACCTACTGGGCGAAGTGAATGCTCACCCCTTTGCTGTTTCAGTCTTTCAGGTATAACCAAGCGGCATGAATTGGGATGCGAGGGATGCATGACATTTCTGAAGCATGGCATGAAAGAATTTTCATTGTCAGAAAACTCATCATTTGAAATTTAAAGTTGTATTTAAATCTCCTTTTGAGAGAATGTAACATTTTGGAGAAACAATTTATATGGGACACGGGTACCAAAATTTGAATTATCGTTTATTATCAATGTAGCATTGTGAGATGACTTTTGGACTAATTTATGAGTTTATTGAGCTATTTTATGGAGAAAAATGTTTATTTATTTATGTTGAAAATCGAGGGTGTGACACCTGGTGCCCTCGGTCCCACCTCGTCGCTCGGGGAATCACATCCGGATTGTCATGTCTATTTGTAGGCGAATACATCCCCATCACCTCATAAGCCCACACCTGCATGGTTAAAGGCATCATCAGCAAACAGAAGCAACAATATACATGACAATATCCAAAGTACTGGAAAGCAAAAGAAGGCGTGTGAAGTTCTACCTCAAGCACTCTCCAGAAGCCGCCGAGGTTCGTCCCCTCGCCACGGCTAACAGAGCCCAGAAAACAGTAAAGGGCACACAGTGCCGCACCTCCAAAGTCCAAACTGGACACCCAGCTCAAGTCTGCCAGTGCCAGAAGCCAACCCAAGTGAACCCCACTCCGCCTGTTCGGAAACAGGGACACACCAAACAAGTACAGCAAGTAAGCTCTAGCCATTTGAGCCGCCTCTATCGGCGACTCTGGCTCGTGGTCCCATATGGCCGGCAAGTGGTCAAACCGCACCATGGGCTCTCCCTCTCCAACCTCTCTCCCCAGAAAGTACCTGATAGCCGCTCTGTCCCTATACAGCCCCGAGTCAAACGGTATCGGCTCCCCATCGACTCTCAGACCAGTGATCGCCGAAAAGTCCAATGGCGTCACTGTCATCTCAGCAAACCTCAAGTGAAAAGTGTTGGTGGTGTCCCACCAACGCTCAACTAAAGCCCTCAATAGTTTGCGGTCCGCCCGCGTCGGCACCAAAAGCCGAATAAACTCCACAAAGCCCGTGCCCTCAACTATCTCTCTCACTGCCCCTGGCAAACTCTCAAAACGCTCAAGGGAGTTTGACGAACCTCCATACATAGGCAAAGAGGTACTCCGCTGATTCAGAAAGCAAATACAAGTCTCTCAGGCAACAGTAATGGAAAGCATGCAAATACAGAAAGGCAAAGCAAATACAGTGAACAAAATGCAATAACTGAAATGCATACCAGAGGATGTGCCAATATGGGTCTCCGGGTCCTTCAGCAAGGTCGTCTAACAGTAGAACAAGTACACCGGCGAGTACACGTCACACCCCATCGGTATAAAGAAGTGCACCCGTGGCACGTAAGTCTCTGGAGTGAAAGGGGCCTCCCACTCTCAGCTATCTCCACCTCCGCCGCCAAAGACAACAGCTCTCCAATAGCCTCAGCCTCTCTCTGTCTCTCCTCCAGAACAAAGTCCTGAACATGCTCAGGCACTCTCTCCTCAGTCAACACGTCAGCAAAAGTCGGATCCTCCCGAAGGGTCCGTGCCAGGTCCTCATCTCTCACTCCCTCTAGTGTGTCAGCCAAAGAGAAACCTGGAGTCCAGGAAGAACCAACTGCAGTAGGAACAACCGGCGGGTAAGAACTCTTCCCACCACCAACGCTCCCTATGCCCAGTGACTGAGCAAAACCAGTAAGAACCTGAGAAGCCGTCATGGTGGGTCTAGCCACCTCAGTACGTGGCTCCTCTCTGACGTCCATCTCTTCGCCACTACTGCTCGAGGCCTGAGCCTCCTCAACTGTCACCATCTCCTTCCCCAGGTCCCTCGTGATCACCAGAATGGCAACCGACGTCCGCTCGCCTCCTACTGGCACCTCAATCACTAGGGAAGCACTCAAAAGGTCACTGGGTACTAAGCTCTCCTAAGAACCAGTGTTTACACTCTCCCCAGGGATCTCTGCTCAACCATCACATGCACACCCTCAATATTCATCTCCATCTCAGAAACATGTGCACCCGTGTCGGGCACATCAACCTCCATGGGTCTTGAACTACTTTCGCCACACTGCATGGGGAAAATCATCACTTCCTCCAAGCTGATCGTCAATAGAACTACTCACCGGAGCACCACTCGCGGCCACGATACCAGAACCGCCGTCAGCCACGCCATCTCTCTCACCTGTTCCTGCCACACTTCCGCTCGAAGCCACCGTGTGAGGCGTCCCACCACTTGGACCAGCCATATGAGGACTTTGGTCGCTTGACTCCGCCATATGGGATCCATCCCTCCCAATCTCCACCGCACAGTGCCCAATACCACTTGAATCCGCTCCGGTTGAACTAGCCTCACCCGACACCAACACAATCGGACCACCCGTGGCCGATTGAACCGCCGCCTCCTCTCCACCATGCACCGACGGTGGTGACTCCCCACCGGAGGAGGTGTGCCGGTCTTGATCATCACTGGAGTTTGTCATTACTATGTATGACTTGATCGGAAATATGGGAAGAAGAAGAAGATTTCAGACAAAGGTGTGATCGGATTACTCCTTGGCCAGAATAACCGACAAATTTGAAATAAGAAGCCAGAAACACGAAAGGTTTTGGCGGTTACAAACCTGCTCCTTCGACACCGTGCGGCGCAACGATTTGAACCGTGTGGTGTATATTCCTACACCGTACGGCACCCTTATCCCCTTTTGTTACAAAATTACACTTTTCCCCTTTCACTTTCTCGTGCTTTCAGAAAGGCACATCACTTTACCCAAAACCATGTTTCTGGGCATTTATCATAATCAATTTTTCAAATCCTCCACGGTATTATCAATTTTTCAAAATTCTCCACGGTATTTACCAATTTTTGAAATCCCCCACGGTGTTCATTTCAAATCTCTACAGCAATTATTTTTAACGGCTATGTTGAGCCTCCAAATCATTTTTAATGGTTTTCGAACCTCCGAGATATTTTTAACGACTATCTTGAGCCTCCGAATCATTTTTTATGGTTTTCAAACCTCCGAGATATTTTTTAACGGCTATCTGAAGCCTTCGAATCATTTTTAACAATTTTCGATCCCCCGAGATATTTGTAACGGCTTTCGAGCCCTCGAAATATGTTTTAACGGTTTTCGAACCTCCGAGTCATTTTTAACGATTTTCGATCCTCCAAAATGTTTTAATGGCTTTTTGAGCCCCCCATATATATATATATATATATATATTTTAATGGTTTTCGAGCCTCCGAAATGTTTTAACGGCTTTCTGAGCCACCCAAATATTTTTTTTAATGGCTTTCGAGCCCCTGAAATAATTTTTAAACGGCTTTTAAAGCCCCTGAGTTATTTTTAACAGCTTTCAGAGCCTCCGAGTTATTTCTAAACAGCTTTCGAACCCCCGAAATATTTTTAACGGCTTTAAGAGCCTCCCTGATATTTTTAACATTGTTCGGTTTTCCCTTATTGAAAAATGAGGTGTCAATTTTCATAACGGCCCCGTCGAACTACGATTGGTCTGATCCTCACAAACGAGGTACTTAGGAAGCGTCGAGCTCTACCAAATTTCCTATTTTACTATTTTTTCGCACAGTTAGTCAAATTGAGGTGTCTGAATCTTCAAACGCGACTTGCGCCAACACAATGGTGACCAAGCCGCGTTGAAGAGGGGCAACTGTAGACACCCCAATTTAAAACTACTCGTGCATCCCCGATGATGAAAGAATACGCGAAATATACCTTGGAACGATCCCTTGGGTCAAAAGAGCCAAAACCCCAAAATCACCTGAACCGTACAACTTTCTTCTCAGAACCGTACAGCCCAAAATTCCATCTCTACTGTACGGCTTCCATGGTTGCACCGTGCGACACCATTTTGCACATCGTACGGTGTCCTTGTCTTGTCTCCATGAATCCCGGGTTGCCCAGCAGCTCAGAAAGATTGCGTGATAAGGCAAGAGCTACGAGCGTAGCCCATCATTTTGTGTACGAATCTCACCAGAAGAAGGAGAGTACGGCACCGTTGGTTATATAAACCGATCTTCTCGAGCAAATTTGGTAAGCGAAGCTATCAACCGAGATACGTACCTATCAAAGCCAAAATACTACGGTGAAAAACCCTTTTGCCTCTCAAAACCTTGCCATTACCAATCACCATACTCTAAAAAGCTATCTTGTTCCATAAACCCGAAAGCCAAAACTACCATTCTCGGCTCAATAGATTCAAGTTATAAAACGTGTTTTGATTCTAAAATCAAGCTTGGTTCTTCTGAGGGGATTTGTTTTGTTAAATTCAGAATGGTTCTGTACCTCTTCTGGATTTGACAAAACACGATACTTATAAAAAAAATAATCCACTGGTTATTCCAGTCTCTGGAGCAATGACGGGAACGCAACCAATGTGTTTTCCGGCATTTGCTCGATTTAGAGGTACATCTTGAAATCATATACAAGGTTTTTGATTGAAAAATAACGATTTTATACTAATAAAACAGAGCCCACTTTTGTTCTGGTGAAAACCAAAATTTTGAAAATGCAAAGGTTATTGACACCGCACGGTGCAATATTGGACGCCGTACGACATTGATAGCACAATTCGATTTTGGTGTTCTATTTCTCAATCTGAAGCTCCTTTTTTTTGGGAAAAACTTACAATTGATTTATTACAGTGACCCCCCTCGACTTTCTATCCTTACTATTACATCCTGTTGTTTATTATTTTATGTTGTTTAAACATTTATTCATGTTTGACGTGATTTATTATTATTGTGTATTTCTTTGAAATATCATTTTTTTCTTTTCCTATATTGTTTATATGAATAAAGTTTTTAATAAAATCTTTTCAGAAAAATCCAATAAATATATAGTAGAGACCGGAAAATTCCGGGCACGCGGGGTGGCTTTTCAAACAAAACCAAAAATAATGACTCCGGGTGGCAACTCTAAATTTCTATTTTTCTAAACGATTTCTCGGGTACCTAACATTTTTTTAATGACTCCGGGTGGCAACTCTAAATTATTTTTCTAAACGGTTTCTCGGGTACCTAACATTTTTTAAAAATTAAACCCCGGGTGGCAACTCTAAATTTCTATTTTTCCCTAAGTTCGCCTCTTTTTCAAAATAAAAAGCCGTGGCACCGTCCACACATATGCAAAAGAGTTTACACTATACCTGCTAAGAGGTTTTACAAGTGTTTTCAGGATGCTTGAAACCTCAGGTGAAGGGGGGTATATATAGGGTGATTCCAGGTGGAAAACGACTTCATTAGGCGATGTGGGATTCGCAAAAACACATTTTTTCCGTGTTTAGAGGCGGTGGCACGCAAATCTAGAACGTTCGTATTCGAAAAAGGAATTTTTTGGGTAAGGCTGGACCGGCTCTGGGCTAGAGCCGGACTGGCTCTGGTCCTGGTACAGACTGGGCTGGTTCGGGTCGGGTTCAGGTACGTTCTGGTCCATTTTGACGTGTTTCTGGCTGATTTTTTTACCAGAAACAGGAATAAATTGGGCAAAAATTAAGATTTGTTGTGGATTAAAAATAAAATACTTTTGGGCAATAAAAACACTCAATATTTTAAAAAATTCTCAGTCCGGAACTCAACAAAAATATTTTTTGGGAACTTCAACAAAAGGTTTTTCAAACATCCATCAAAATCCGAGCGCGAGGAAACGACGATAGGCTACCATAAGAGATCTTTGCATCAAGTCCATCTTCTCGGAGAGGATAAAATCGTACCAACATGTTCATCATCAGGCGACGGTACAACCAAAGGGCCTAAGCGTTACAGACAACCAAGGTGTGGTGTGGACACGGCTACTGACGAGACTCAAGCTAGGAGTGTGCAGGACTTTCCTGAGCTGGAGAGTGTTTTCGTTGGTCAGACTCCACCGGCGATTGTCCAGGACACTGAGAGAGGAGAGACAGGCAGAGGAGGCGGTCCAGGTGACCGTTGTTGAGGAGGTTCGTCGGGCTTTGAGGGACATGCCTCCTTTCACCCCTGAGACTTACGTGTTTCGGCTTCACTTAATCATACCGCTGGGGTGTGAGACGTACGGGCCGCAATAATTTTATACCCTGAAGACTAGGTTCTTTGGGACCCGGTGACACACATGTCAAACAGGACTTTGGTACGTACTTTACTTCCACTTATTTCCTTTGATTCCTGCTTTCTATTCGTCACATTCTCTGTTTGCTTGTACTGACTGAGTGTGCTTGTGCTTGAAACAGGTGAACAAGGGACTTTTTGCATATGGAGGCTCGTCAGATTGCTTGGAGCGATATGACTTGTTATCGGAGAGAATGAGGTGGTTTGTGGATGTCTCGGGCTTTACTCCGTTCATAGGACTTTGATGGAGACTCGGGGGAACCGGCAGTTGGTGAGAGCTTTGGTGGAGCGTTGGTGGGACACCACCAACAGTTTTCACTTCAGGTTTGGGGAGATGACGATAACTCCACTGGACTTTGCAGGGACCACGGGTTTGAGAGTTAGAGGAGATCCGATCCCTTTTGACTCTAGTTTGTACTTGGACAAAGCAACGATTTGGCACTACTTGGGGAGAGAGATGGGGGACGAGCCGATGGTGAGGTGCGACCACTTGCCAGCCCTTTGGGACCACGTGCTTAAGTCTGACCCAGAGGCCCATCAGATGGCCAGAGCCTTCTTGCTATACGTGTTTGGTCAGTCTCTGATCCCGAACCGTCAGCACACGGTTCACTTGGGTTGGTTGCCTGCTTTAGGAGAGTTAGAGATGGCTGACTGGTTTGACTGGGGTGGTGCTGCTTTGTGCACGCTTTACTGCTTCTTGGGTTCGGTGGTTCGCGGTGTGGCGAACACCATTGCTGGCTACTAGAGGATCTTGGAGGTAAAACATCACATTTTCTTTCTTTATACACTTTACACTTGCACCGTGCTTTTGTTAGTTCTGTTCCTGTTACTAACGAACTTCTTTGAAAATGCAGATATGGGCTTATGAGGTGTTTGGAGTACCGGCCCGGAGAACTTTTATGTTGTTGACCGAGCGCTTCCACTCGTGATGAGGTGGGGGAAAGGGGTCCCTTGGAAAGAAGGCAGAGAACATGGACTTGAGGTTTTGTTGCCTCTTCTTTGACTGGTCTATGGGCGAGACGGTATAATATCACAAACTTTCTGAGATTTCATTTCAAATTCCACTGTTGGTTTTCTAAGAATAACCCAAAATTGCTTGCAGGTGCGCTGGGGTGTGTGGGACAGGCTGGAGCGTCTCTTCTTGACTAGGAGCCGGGGCAGTGACACGGGGGCGTATGCTGCTGGAGTCCCCCTATGGCTGGCAATGGTACTTAGGAGACAGAGTGGCATGTCAGTCCTGGGGGTTGGGCCACTTCAGAGTGCCGACTTCACTCCCGTCGCTTGTTCTACGTATGCACGGGTACATTTTTGCTGAGATAGAGGCGTTCACTGTGCTTGACACGTCCTAGACCTTTCACCCTTCTGTGGCTTATGGCCATTACGTGATGACCACACTTGCCTATGACTTGCGCATGGAGACCCGGTTGGTTGAGCCTGATCCGGTGGAGGATGCCGCTTTACCTGTGGCGAGGAGGGAGATAGAGGTGATGACAGCTGATGGAGTTATGGGAGTGATAGATGTCCCATGAGTGACTGACCCATTGGTGTTGACAGCAAGAGAGGTAACCTGAAAAGATAGAAAAGCAATAGTTAGATTCCATTTCAAATTTGAATTTCTTGCTCTGTTACCTGCTAATACTTTTTATTTCTTTCTTGCAGTTTCCTGTTGAGTGGGTCACGTCCCAGGTTGAGCTGGTACGTGACTTGGAGGCCTTGGTCCGTCACCTCATGATAGGCAATGTACCGGAGGTGCGACCTAGAGCAGAGCCTGGCATTATGCCCCATGCTGGTGACGACGACGGTGGAGATGGCGGGGACGGCAGAGCTGGCGGTGGACATGGAGGTGGAGGTGCCCGCAGAGGTAGGCGTGGCTCCAGAGGTAGCTCGGGAGGTAGAGCGAGAAGCGAGCACAGAGGTGGCGGAGCTGGAGGTGATAGCTGTGGGGCCAGTGGTAGTCGTGGCACAGGTGGCTGGTCTGGGAGTCGCCGTAGGCCGCGGCATGACCGTTCTGCAAGCAGTCAGACAGACCAATCTGGGCGTCACCGTAGGTCGAGGCAGGGTCGTTCAGCTGGTAGTGAGGCAGACCAGGTATGCTTTGTGTTGTGGCTTTTGAGATTTGAATGCTTGAACTGTTTTATTGATGAATCTCTCCTTGTGCAGGATGTGCTCCCTTCTCCACCGCGCCATGCCAGGCCTTTGATGAAGAATGTTGGTGGTGGCCCAACACACGCTCAGCCTCCAGTGCCAGCTTTTGACAGAGTTTTGCGGAGTATGCGTTCTTTGGCAGAGGGACCTGGGAGTTGGCGCTTGCGGGTAGGAGATTCAAAGGGTAGCTATGACGATGGCGGAGGTGACCATGATGAGGACCGTACTGAGAGTGACCACCCGAGTTCTTCTGATGAGTAGCAGTACCTGGCAGTTCATAATAGGAGATAGGTTTTATTTGGGACGAGCCTGCGTGCTTAGTTTTTGGTTTGGGCGCCTGTTTGCCCTTTTTTACATTTTATTCATGGATACGACGTGCGTGCCGAGGTAGCTATAGAAATTAGGCTTGTTTTCCCGCGATGGATGTACTTTTATTTTCATGACACAGATGCCATTCAGTTTTTATAAAACTTGCACTTTGGTTATGCTTTTCAAATGATTTATACTGGCAATTTCTGAGTTTTAAGCCTGAATTTTATGCACGAATGCTTTGAGGGTGACCGAAACAGACAAAACATGACAAACGCCTCTGGGGCAACGGAAATGTGTGACTTTAGATTGATTTGACTTGAATTTGAAGAGTGATTGATGAAAAAAACATACTGACTCAACAAACTTGAACTTTAAGACTGAGCTTTATGTACGATGCTTTGAGGGTGACCGAAACTGACAAAATGTGACAAAAGACTCAGGGGAAACGAAAATGTGTGACTTTAGATTGATTTGACTTGAATTTGAAGAGTGATTGATGAAAATACAAACTGACTCAACAAACTTGAACTTTAAGACTGAGCTTTATGTACGGATGCTTTGAGGGTGACCAAAACTGACAAAACGTGATAAACGCCACTGGGGCAACGAAAATGTGTGACTGTAGATTGATTTGACTTGAATTTGGTGAGCAATTGATGGGAATACAAACTGACTCAACAAACTCAAACTTTGCATGTAAAATGAAAAACTGAGCGACACAGGGCCTGATATACTCAAACTTGCAATTTGCATGATAAATACCAAACAAAACTCCCAACATGTCATAAATACATCCCGTAACTTGCTCGAATTGATGAAACAAAGAAAATCACACTTGAACGGGTTTCGACTCGCCGATACGCCCCATTTTCGCCAATTTTATGCCTCGGGATATCCAAACATCAAATTTTCCGTCAAATCCGCCAAACGACCTTGCTTTGACATTGTAAACGTGTATTGTGAATTTTTGGAGCCATCGGTGCCCCATAAATGGAAACAACGGGGCTTCCGTTTGTCTGTTTTTTGCCGGTTTTGCCGTAACCGAGATTTCGGAGTACCCAACCACCCAAATTCGACCAAAAATCTCAAATGATTGTTCCAACACCCTTAAAACATCCATTATGACTTGAATGAACAAGAAAAGTGCCGAAAATATGCCCGAAATTGCCTGTGGGGTACTAATCTGGAATTTGTTCTTGAAAACCCAAGGGGGGGCCGTACGGCTTCCACATACAAGCTCCACGGCTTGTGCTTATGAACCGTACGGTTCATGCAGGTGAATGACAGACTTCTGGCTCTGGCTCTAGACTTTTAGACTTCCGCTTGGCTTTTTGCTTACATCTGAGAGTACCACAGTTCTGATAAGCCTTGGGAAGGCCTATTTTACAAACTTTTATCAACCCTATGCAATTCTCACGTTATCCAATGCGGCACGCATCCCGAGGCAAAACTTTCCTTACAAATGCTTGGCCTTCATTGCATGTTTCCTGTATGTACACTTTTGAGCTTCTTTCATAGTACTTTTGCATTCAAAAACCATACCTTTCATTGCCTCCACACTTCTCCCATGGCAATTAGCATTTCAGTAGTAATTCGACCATAGCTCGAGTAGCTCGACGGCATGGGTTGGTTAAACTTCCAAGACCACAGGCTTCACTCATTGCGCTATGTTCGGGACGTAACCATATGTCCGGAATTGTTGCATGCGGCCGTTAAATTCTGGGATCCCGAAGTGCACGTGTTTCGCTTCGGTTTTCATGAATTATGCCCGACAGTGGAGGAATTTCATGCGTACCTTGGCGGTTTTGACTTGGAAATTCCCGTAATTCTTGTCTACGGGATAGGTTACGCTGAAATCCCGTCCAGAAAGCTTGGTTTGAGTAATAATGCTGCAAGGTCCATGGTGAGTGGGGCATGCTCAACATCCCACGTCTTATCAGCAAGTTTCACCTTGAGGGTTTTGCACTGTGTCTTAGCATTCTCGTGGCATTCTTGTTTGTTCGAACAGATGGTCAGGCCAACTCTGCACTTGTTGGGGTGGCCACGCAAATTGAAGAACGCAAGGATGTGGCTTCCATGGTTCTCGCAAAGACTCTGATTGGATTAGATAGAGTCTGTGCCAGTCAGACCAATGTTTTTTGAAGGAAGTGCTTTGCTCCTAAAGGTAGGCTTCTCACTCAGCTCTCCTTTTGCCGGTTTATCGCTCGTTCTCATTTTACCTCAACACTCGGGTTTCGAATCTGTTGGAGGAAGTGCCGAGAAATAGGATTCACGAAACGCAGGGCTTCGTTCAAAGGGATTTTCAAGAGTTTTACGGGAATATCCAAGGCTGGGTTCAAGTGTTTTCCCGGCTTACTGAGGAGATGATTTCCTGGCATCTGTCTTGGCTTGACCGTCCGACCATGGCTTTGAGCAATATGGGACGTTGGCGAATGGTTCTTGTTGGTCTGACTGGTTGGACCTTTTACATTCGTTACCGCATTCTTCGCCAACTCGGTGTTCGTCAAGTAGTTCCGCCAGCTGATCCCGAAAACTTCATTATACCAAACTTCAATCATGCAACTGTCCGAGCTTATCAAAACACTTGGAGGGAGCGAGGGACAACTCTAAGAGCCGATTATCCCACTATTCTGCTTACGAGGCGATATATAAAGTGTCTGCTGAAAAATATTGAAGTAAGAGAAAATGGGCACCAAAACTGACTTTGACTCAATCTTAATGTACCCGAAATAAATTAAGGACCTATGGGGACCAATGCTTGTGTTTTTTTGTATTTGAAAGTTTCATGCTCAGCCTTGTAATCGAAAAAGTTAATAAACTGAATTATGACAGTTTTTCCGCTTTGATTCTCGATAATTGTGATTGTGCGCGTCAATGATGGTTTTGGACCAACCCAAGAGATTTTTCGAAATGTTGTAACCGGTCCTCAAGGTGAGGATGCCTACATATCCTTAAAAAGGAATTTGGTCATGACGTAGTTCAGGCATACAAATTCGGTTAGGGTTCACTCGTGTATTGACACTCTCCTTTTGCGCTCTTAGTTTTGCCTAGTACCGCCCTTTCGGGTTTTCGGTCTAGCAAACTCATTTGAATGGTTTGCCTTAACTTTTGCCTAGGCCGCCCAATGTGGGTTTTCGACCTAGCAGGCTTGCTCTAAATTTGGCCTGGCACTGTCCGCCCTTCCAAGTTCCAATCCAGCGAGCTTCTCTCATGGATAGTATCTCTTGAGCTGGTCCATGTTGACCAAAGTTGTGAACTCATTACCGTCGAGGTCGATAAGCTGAGTTGCGCTTCTGGATAGAACTTTCTTAATAATATACGGCCCCGCCCATTTTGGCAGGAAATTCCCTCGAGGGTCGAAAACCGGAGCTTGGATCTCCTTCAAAACCATGTCCCCTTCTTGTAAGTTCCTGGACTTGACCTTTTTATTGAACGCCCGTGCGATTCGACGTTGATATCCCTAGACGTGATACAAAGCCTTAAGTCGCCTTTCGTCAAACAACATAAGCTCTTCAAACCTTGCGTTTTGCCATTCTTCTTCGCTGATCTCTGATTCGACCATGACCCTCAGAGATGGTACCTCAAGCTCGATTGGGAGGACCGCCTCCATGCCATAAACCAAGGAATAGGGTGTTGCCCCTGTCGGAGTACGAATGGACATTCGATACCCCCACAAAGCCAACGGCAGTTGTTCGTGCCAATTTCTCGTAGATTGAGTAGTTCTCTCGAGTATCGTCTTGAGGGTTTTGTTTGCTGCTTCAATGGCTCCGTTAGTCTGTGGTCGGTAGATGGTTGACTTATGGACCTGAATTCTGAATTCTTCAAGCACTTCTGCTGCTCTTCCCTTGACATGAACCCTGTTGTCTAATACAAAAGCCTGAGGGACACCATACTGGTAAATGACGTTCTGTTTGATAAAATGAGTGACTTGGACTGCTGTGAGAGTAGTATATGAGGTAGCCTCGACCCATTTTGTGAAATAGTCGATAGCAACCAAGATGAATTTGTTCCCATTTGACGCAGCCGCTGTGATTTTACTGATAACATCGATGCCCCCAGGTGGAGAAAGGCCAAGGCGAGATCATAGATTGTAACTCGGATGGCGATACATGCATGAGATTGGCGTGAATCTGGCACTTATGGCATCGTCTCACGTACTCAACACATTCGGTTTCCATGGTGGACCAGTGGTATCCTTGAAGGAGAATCTTCTTAGCAAGCATCATACCATTCTTATGAGGGCCACAGACTCCCTCATGGATTTCTTCTATAATCATGGTGGCTTCCGCACTGTGCACACATAGCTTATGCACTCCGCAATGCGATCGCCGATACAACTTCCCTCCACAGATGATGTATTGAGAGGCCAACGTCCGAAAAATAATCTGATCTTTCTTCTCCTTTTCTGCCGGATATTCTCCTTTCTCGACAAAGTTCCAGATGTCATGACACCACGGCAGACCGTCATCGGGTTCATCAACAGCCATGACATATTCAAAGACGGGGTTGTCCCTTTGTTCAATGGTCATTGGCCTCAGCTTAACTCCATCTGGTATCTCCACCATCGAGGCTAGAGTTGTTAGTGCATTCGCAAACCAGTTCTTCTACCTTGGCACGTGGATGAATGTGATCATCTGAAATCGCAGAATCAGATCCTCGAGGTCCTTGTGATAAAGCTTGAGCTTGTCTTCTTTCACCTTCCAATCCCCATTGGCTTGAGACATAACCAAATTAGAATCACCGACTACCTCCAGTCTTTTGACTCCAATTTCTAGGGCACCTTCCATCCCTATGATGCATGCCTCGTATTCTGACTGGTTGATAGTGACTTCGAAGTTCAGTTTAAAAACAAGTGGAATATGCGACCCTTCCGGCGAGATCAGCAGTACTCCGATCCCGAACCCTTTCTAATTGGCGGCTCCATCAAAATACAACATCCAGACATCGTTGGCTGCTGTCATTACATTCTCATCAGGGAATTCGAATTCCACATCCTCCGGTCCTTCCACTGGGTGGTCCGCTAGAAATTCCGCAATAGCTCTTCCTTTCACCGACTTCCGGGTGACATACTTAATGTCGAATTCTGCCAGCATGAGTAACCACCGTGCTAGTTTGCCAGTTAGTGCCGGTTTCTCGAATAAGTACTTAAGAGGATCCATTCGGGAGATCAACTTTACAGAATAAGCTAGCATGTAATGTCTAAGCTTCTTGGAAGCCAAGACCAGTGCCCAACAAACTTTCTCCAACGAAGTGTATCGCTCCTCGCACCCCATCATTTTCTTGCTGATGTAGTAAACAGCCTTCTCGTTTCCCCCTTGTACTTCTTGTGCCAGCATACATCCCATGGTTGATGAAGTGACAGACAAGTATAGAATGAGAGGTTGCCCCGGAGTGGGCGGCATTAACACCGGAGGGTTCTGAAGGTATTTCTTGATGGCTTCGAAGGCTTTCTGACACTTATCATCCCATTTAAATGGCACACCCTTCTTTAGTAGACGAAACATCGGCTCACAAGTTGAGGTCAACTTGGCGATGAATCTGCTGATGAACTGAATTTTTCCAAGGAAGCTTCGTATTTCCTTCTCCGTTAGAGGTGGGTCCATTTCCAGAATGGCTTTAATCTTTGACGGATCCACCTCGATTCCTCGTGTGGTGATCATGAACCCAAATATTCTCCCAGCCGTGACTCTGAATGTACATTTCTCGTGATTGAGGCGCAGTCTGTACTTGCGGATCCTTTCAAAGAACTTCCGGAGGTTAGGTAGATGCCATTCTCTTTCCTTGGCTTTGACAATCATGTCATCCACGTGTACCTCTACTTCTTTGTGAATCATGTCGTGGCCGCAAGTGCCACATTCCGCAGTGAAAGTGGTTTTCTCGCAGTCTTTTGGAGCCATGAGAATCTGATTGTAGCCTGAAAACCCATCCATGAAGGACAATAGTGCGTGCCCCGTGGTGTTATCTACCAAAACATCGATGTGCACCAGGGGGAAGTCATCTTTTCGGACTGGCCTTGTTCAGGTCCCTGAAATCCACGCAAACTCTAATCTTCCCGTTCTTCTTAGGGACGGGAACGATATTTGCAACCCACTGGGGGTATTCTGTTACCATGAGAAAACCTGCGTCTATCTGCCTCTGAATCTCTTTCTTGATTTCCAACACCCAATCCGACCTCATTTTCGTTAGCTTATGCTTGACAGGCTTTGCGTCAGGATACAACGGGATTCGATGCTCCACGATCTCAGGATCAATACCAGGCATATCTACGTGCGACCATGCGAAAACATCCTCGAATTCTTTCAGGAGATCCGAGTGGGCCTTGAATTCTTCTGGAGACAATCCGGAGCCGATTTGAACCATGCGCGGATTACTCTCATCTTTCAAGTTTATTGAAATTATTTCTTCTTTTATAGGCTGAGCATGCCTTTCGTTTTCCCTTTCGATTAGAGATCGGAGTTCTTTCGGAATTTCTTCCTCAAACTCAATCCCTTCATCATCAGGGTCAACATAATTTATTTCAGATACATCAAGGTAAGCAAAATTGATTTCATTCAATGCAAAGAAGGGGGCCTCAGAGGCATGATACATGAGTGTGGACTCAAACTCAAAAGAAAAGTGACGACAGACTCATGCTCCGACTTAGTGCTGGACTCAGACTCAAACTCAGAATTAGTGTCAGTGTAAATGATCTTAGGTATAAATGTGCAATTTTTATAGGTTCCATTGGCATCTATGATGATGAGCGCAGTAACATCCTCCAGAGCTTCCTGACCCAGCATCATCAGCTCCACGTCCTTGGCAGGCTCCAAGTCCATCAACTTTGCAGCAAGCTTGCCTCCTCCCATACCTAATGGGCTTTCTTCCTCAAACAGCGATAACGGGTTCTCTGAGTCAAGAACTTCAATCCAGTCAACACGAAGTTTCCGGACCAGCTCTTCCCATTTCTCGGCCTCGTCATCACTATCCCAAGTGTCATTGGCGAAGATCTCAAACCTAGGCAGTTTGGTTTTTGTGTCCATGTCCCAGAATGGTTCTGGCTCACCATGGTAAACAGCTTCTGGAGCTTTCAAAAAATGAATGGGCCTCTTTCTGGCACAGGCCCTTGCTTTCTATCCTCGACCAGCTTCATTAGCTGATTCGTACCCCAGACCAAAACGGTGATTGTTCATCAAAAACTTAGGGAATTCAGCTATCCCCTGATTGTTGAGTTCGAGCCCCAAGTCAGGCAAGTATTCCATCTTCAGCATCATTTCAAGAGCGGTTGATCTTATCGTGAAGTCTTCGTCCATCTTGATGGTGAGCACTCCACCAGAAATGTCAAAAGATAATCCTCCAAGGGTGATGTCTTCCTCTTCATGAGTGATTTCAAGCAAGGGCGCATTGTCAAGGACATGCAGGCAGATTCCAGAGTCTTCGTGAATGGTCAGGGTGCCTGTTGCAAGTCCAAGTTGAACTTTCTGATGTAGGGATGAAGGCACAGCCATGATATCTGACCGGTGAAGCCACGGTCTTCCCAACAGCAAGTTGAACGATGAAGGTATGTCGAGTACTTGAAACTCGACACTGGCCTTGAAATTCTCAACCATTACATCCATCTCAACTACCCCAATCACATCTCGGCGTGTATTGTTGTAAGCGCGCACTCCAAGGTTTGATGGTTGAAAGTCCTTGTTCTTCAGACCCAAACAGTAGGTTGTACATAGAGGGCAGACGTTCAGAGCGGATCCGTTGTCTAAAAGCACAACCGGGACCACCCACTTCCCCATGCATTTTAGAGTAATGTATAATGGCTTATTGTGACCGGCTCCTTCTGGCGAGAGGTCTTTCTCAGTAAAGCAGTCTCTTCCCATAATTGCTGGTTTTCAATCCAAAAATCTATATGTCCCTCATGAACGTTTCGCTTACCAGCCTTGATGGCTTCCCTTTTCTGTATTGCTTCCTGTTCTTTGGCCTAGAAAACTATCTCTCTTTGTTGCGCCACTTCTTGTTCCTTGGCCCAGAAGTCTATCAGACTATTCTTGTTCCTTTGCTCCCCAATCCTGGTTGTTTCCATTTGCGCTTGGAGATTCTCTACTTCTTGCTCCAGCCAGAACGACTGATCTAGCATGGCCTTATTGATGGTCCAAACCTCATCATGGCCAACCCGGATGTCAACTACCGCTTCTTCATCCCAGATGGAAGCCATTGAGTCAGTAATCAGCATTGATACATTGGATGGCGGAGGGAATGACACTGACGGCCGTGGCAAAGAGCAAAGATTCTTCCACAATGTAAGCTTGCAGGATCTAGTCTTGATCTCCAAAAATAGTTTCTATGGCATGGCGGTTTTCATCTTGGAAAAGTGAAGGTGACAAAACACTATCCGGAGAACGGGTGCCCGGATTCGCTGCTTCTTCAGGCTCCTCAAATAGAACTGGGAGTGAAATTGTATCCAAGGGATTTATGTGAACTACCTCCTCGACCTGACTGACAACAAGGTTTTCGGGCACATGAACAACTGGCCGATCACAGCATTCCGAGACAATGAATTGACTTGGGTCCCAGGAGATTAGCAAAGAACTGAACAATGCTTGTCGGGATTCCT
Source organism: Gaultheria prostrata (assembly GCA_036023075.1). Classification (NCBI taxonomy): domain Eukaryota; kingdom Viridiplantae; phylum Streptophyta; class Magnoliopsida; order Ericales; family Ericaceae; genus Gaultheria; species Gaultheria prostrata. Next base: position 20,167 of record JAXBDA010002160.1, on the reverse strand, counting down.
CCCAATCCCAATCGCTCATGGACCATTCTTCGATTTCTGCAGTATCTCCCCATCTTGACTTCGGCGATGTACCGGCATATGCAAAGAAATGGATCCCGAGATTTTCTGGCATAGCAACAACATGCTTAGGCTTGGTAAATGGGATTATATAGAGGCTTGGGTCAAATTTAGAGGAGGTAAGGTCATTTGAAGTAGAGGTAAGGGAAATTTGGCCAACTTGGGCGTTTTGCTTGTGATTCGGTAAAGGGTTGGAAATGGTGTTGGGCTTTTGATCGGGAAGTGGGATGGTTCCGTCGTCCACAAGATCTTGGACTTTATGTTTGAGATGGATGCAATTGTTGATATGATGGCCGGGCATCTGGTGGTAGGTGCAGTAGGTATTTGGGTTATGGTTAGGTGGAAGTTCTTTGGGTAGTTCTCGAGGCTCGAGAGGCTGGATGGCTCTTTGGTCAAGGAGTTTCTTGTACACTGTGACTAAGGAAAAGGGTAATGGCTGAAATTCCCTTCTTGGCCGGGGAGCTGTTTGCTAGAAATGTAACTGGGTTACAATCTGATTGACAGGCTCTGCTTTGGTCGGTTTAGGGTTGGAATAGCTCGCTTGGTTTTGTTGGTGATTTTGAGTGTAGTTGCTGGGTCCGAAGAGGGTATTGCTATTGCCAGAATAAATTCGCCTCGGTTTCGGGGCAGACTCACTTTTCTCAAATATGCCGCTGCAGATGGCATCTTTAACAGCCAAGCCGGCCTCATAAAAGGTCTTGAAATCAGCGGTGGTTTGGAAGACTACCAGATTCTTAACAAAGTCCGGTTCCAGGTTCTTGGTGATGATCGTCATTTATTCCTTCTCAGAGGGACGGTCAATCATTTGGGAAGCTTTCCCCCTCCATCTCTTGACAAAGTCCACAAAGGACTCGTTCTTGTTCATCTTAGTTGACTCCAACTCTCGAATTGTCATCTCGAGCTGGATGTTGTAATTGTACTGGGCGTCAAAGGCTACCCCAATATCCTCCCAGGTCTTCTTCTTTGAGATGTCCAGATTCAGAAACCAGCGAAGCGCGGGCCCGGTTAGGGTTTACTGGAACATTTGGCCCATCGCGTCTTTCCCAACGTCATACATGGATAAAGTACCCACATATGTTTGCAGATGTGCTTTCAGATCACCGCTTCCATCAAATTTATCCCAATCAATGGGCTTGAACTTGTCGGGAGCTTGGCATCAGGGAATAGGCATAACTTCTCCATATCAATCCCAATGGCTGTTATCTTCTCCTATTTTTGAACAGACTCTTCCACCTTAGTCAGTTTTTCTAACACTAACTCCATGTTCTGACTACTTGATGCCCTTGGTGGCGGAAGTCGAGAAGTCAACCGCTGAATCAAAACCATCATATGGGCCATCTACTTGGTGTTGTTGGTCTTTTGCTCTTCCAAAGCATCCTTGAGGATCTGAACTGCCATAGCTGAACTTCCGATTGACTGTACCATTCCCGACTCAATTCGAACTAATCGCTGTTCGGGGGTTCGGGCTCAAAGAGGTGGGGTTTTTTTCTTCTTTTTGCCAATGGTTAGTGTTGATGACATGCACAAATTGAACTCAGGGGTGCTGTGCATGATGTATGTGCAAAATCTGAAAATGAAAATTTGTACAATGCATGATGCATAAAAGGATTGCCCCAATTTTCTTATTAGATTGGATATACTTGAATTCCCATGATTTTTGAAAACAACGGCCTGACAAAAGTTGCCTACGTATCCCCATAGAGAGGAATCAGGCCGTGATGTAGTTCGGGACTACAATTTTGGCTCTTTTCTCAAAACACAACTTCATTAAACACAACACAATATTACAAACTGACTTGACTTTCGGCTCAGAGGCCCAAACAACACACATGCTGGACACAACTGAAACAGATATTACAGACCCTAAACAGTTAACGTTCACAGATAACAAACACTTGACAAGTTCAGAAAGCAACTACAAACATTGATTTGATAACGAACAGACATTGACAGACTCGATAAACAGATTGACAGGCATGCAAAACAACTGGTTCTTCAAAAAGGCCCCGAATGGCCAGATCAAATCGTTGCAGTATCACATCTTTTCCTTTGAAGCTGGTTCAGTTTGGAGAATCTGGCTTGGTTGATGGTTCGGCCTCATCGGCCTTTCCTTTGCCTTTCACTAGTGTTGAGAGCTCTTCTTGCAGCCTTTCCCACTCAGCCAGTTCTTGGAGCTGTCGGGGAGACATGCCTTCGTTGTTCTCGAGGCAATCTTGGTAGCATGCATCACAGTCGCACACATCCCAGTATTTGTGCCTTGTTTCCGGGTCAAAGAAGTAGTATACCGGTTTGCGTTCTTCGTCGAAGTATTTGATGGGAGGCATGTTCATGATCTCTCCATTGTCTTGCTCCATCATGAATGGGATTTGTTCTGGAATTGGTTCCGAGACTTCTGGGAGAAAAAACTTCCACCCTTCATTACCGTCCCAATACAGGTATGATCCAGGTATATCCGTTGTTGTCAAGAGACTCAGCATCTGATCAAGTTCCTAACCCATATGATCCTCCACACAAAGCTTTCCGGGTTTACGTTCCTCAGGTTCAGATAGTGGTTATTCAGAGTGAACTTCCTTAAGTATCCAGACTGGGGCTCCCTGATGGGTGGTCAAGGTGGATTTAAAGTGCTTGTTGTTGGGTAGATCAGCCATGATGATGGTTCTAAGAAAGAGAGACACACACTTTACTTTGGGAAAGAGAGCCAACTTTGCAGAAATGAGGGTTTGAAACATGGAACTTTTGTATATTCAACACAATGTGTGATGATTGGGGCAACGTTTATGAATATGCAGATGATGAAATGTCCTAAGGCCAAACTATCCTGTAGGTGTATGCAAAAATGGAGACAGCATGTATGTGCATGGAATAACATGTACAGAATATGGAACAGCAGTGTAATATGTACAGAAAACAGTAGAATATATACAGAAAGCGGTAAATAGTTAACAGGATATATCATGTAATCCTACCCTGTGGGCCTTGTCGTAAGGAACTAGGGTTTACTACATGCAAAAGGCTGGTTTTGGTTTGAAGGGTTCCCCAGACTAAAGTTAATATTTACCTCCCAGTGCCAAGTGTACTGCATGGCAAAGGTCAAACGGCAGGCTGACTTATCATCATCCAAGGTTGCCGAGAATCTTGGGATGTCCTAACACTGGCAAGCCAAATAGGGTAACCAAGACGCAGCGGTGGGGCTTAACCAACATCGATGCACGTGCAAAGCGAAGTTTTAATAACAAAATATTTTCAAAATCCCATAATTATTTTTCAAGTTTGGCTCACTTTTTAAATTAATTAATATTTCGAAAGAAACTTTACTCAAGCAAACGACCAGGAAAGCTCCAGTCCGGATTGGTCGGGCTCTCACCATGGCACCATTCCTTTCTTTGACAACGCTGAGCGTGTACTTTATGTCAAGCTTTCGGGGGTCGTTTTACAAGTGTAAAATGTCAAAAATAAAAATTAATTTAAAAATGACAAATCCCAGCGCCAATTTGTGGAGGCGCCACGCTGCTCGGAAAATTGGTATTTTGAAAATTAAACATGAAAAATGAGTCGCCACCCGGGATTTAAATTTGGAAAATGTTTGGTACCCGAGAAACCGTTTAAAAGTAATTGATGACTCTCGTGCCGTTTTGGAAAAGGTTTGATCCCCGAAAAGATTCTTTTGGATTCGGGAGCCAGGTTACGCGCGGGGAAGGTTTTATTAGAAAAATGCACCCCGCTCGCCTGGGAAATTCCCGGTCTTTACTAAATAATTTGTGGGATTTTTGTAAAAAATATTTTGTTATGAAAACTTTAAACAGATAAGCAAATAAAAATGCAAGATAATAATAAAACCATAACGGAAATAAAATCAAAGTTAAAAGGACTAAATTGTAATAAACAGAAAAGAGGGGGTTAAACTGTAATTAAAAAATTTCAGACGAACAGAAAACAGGGGCTAGCAGGGGGAAACAGAGGAGGAATTTTGTTTCAAACATGAGCCGTACGGCTCCTCTGTTGTGGCTGTACGGTTGGAACTGCAAGCCACATGGCTTGCGAACTGTCACATTATGAAAAAATTTATTTCAGGACTAGAGAGTCCAAAACTTGTTCAAAACTTGAATTTTCTTTTCTAAATTAGCCCCCAATAAACTGTTTTTGTGGTAGAACAAGTTAACGAAATAAAATTTACTTCTAAGGTGGATCGTACCGTGCGATTATCGAGAAAATCGCCTGGTATGGATCCGAGAAGCCGGTTTTTGAATGGAAAACGATTATCCGAGTCAATAAAAGGTTATCGAAACCGTTATCAACCCGGGAAATACCCTCGGAAAGCCGTGATTGAGAACCGTAGCTTGAAAATGATTTATACCTTTCTGGAACTTCGAACAGTAGGCGGAGAACGGTAGATTTTTGGGTTCGAAGTACGGGAATAGAATTTGGTGTGTTTGAGGTGGATGTAGGAGGTTTGGTTTGTGTGAAATGGAAGGAAATAAAAAGAATGGAGGTTCAGGAAGGTGTACTGGCGGTTTCGGACGCAAATTTCACCGGAAAACTGAACGGAGGCTCTCTCTAGGTGTGATTTTCAGGGTGTTGAAGAAGGAGAGTGAGAGAGGTATCTATAGACGGAGGTGAACTACAGAATCATGCAAAAAATACGGCTATCATCAGATTCCTGAATGCTTGATTTTCTGGGATTTTTTTGCAGAAGATAATGATTCCCGCCGTACGGCTTGTAAGGGGAGCCGTATGGCTTGCAAGTGGGAGCTGTACGACCTGTGTGGTTGAGTTCCCAAGTTTCTGGACTTGTTGCAAGGCATTTTGATCGTTCCTTCGTCATCAGGGATGCACGGGCATCAAAATTGGGTGTCTACACTGCCCATGGAACTCTTATGTTAGTGAAAGGATGTGTTGTGTTGTGGTAATAGATAAATGAAAGGAAAAGTGGGCAAGTGTCCATCAATATGCAATTTGTTAGGATGAATAACTGAGTTCATAATGGAAGAAGAATCTATTGAAGGGAAAAAGATAAAAGAAAAAGTAGAGATGAGGGAGGCTAGATGACGGAGGGAGTTAATGTACTATGGGAATCATTTTGAAGGTTCTGGAGCCTTGAAAAAATGGGTTCTTCTTGTAGGTTCACATGATACGGGGTGAATTTCCTTGGAATTGTTTGAGATTTATTGACATGTTGCAGTAATCTTAAGAGATCATTATGCTTGGTATTTGATTGATTGGGATTGAGAATGCAAGGGATTACTTAGCCGAAGACTAAAAGGCTAGAATTTGTAAAAGGCTATGTTGGTTAGGGTTACATAAAGATGGGAAAGTATTTGAGATTATTTGAGGAGAGTCGGGGTGTTACAAATTCGATTAGGTTATAGTTAATCATCCAATTATTTGGTTAGGTTTGATTCGATCTCAATATATGTAATATGTAATCTGAAACATGAGCTGTTGGTTTTTTTAGTTTTACTTATCCTTACCTTAAGAAGCTGCACCTGGGTTTTTTTATTTCCCCATGAATCTGATACTCTAAAAGTGAAGAATACAGGTTTTTATTATGCTTCTTGTTATTATTCTATACTAATATACCAAGGGAGAGCACATGTTTGATGTCTCCCTTTTTGAGGTTGTATAGATTTTCCGATAATTCAATAATTCCCAAAATCAAATCAGATAACTCAACACTTATAACCTGGTACTAGCGGTTGCACTTTGGGCAAAACAGTAACAAATAGGAACGATAAACACCCAAGGATAACTGACGCAAGTAGAAACACAACTGCCCTGGAACAAAGCTTTTAACTGCTGTCATTGTCGCCCTCCTATCCCATAAGAGCCATGAGATGCAGCGGAAGAAGAAGAGGGACAGGAGAGTGTAATTAAGGTTTTTGCCCATGAAGTGGAAAAGGTACTCTTGAATTGTTATCGTTTCTGTGTACCATGATTGTGTGTATAATATGTATTTGTGAATTTTGTGTCATAGTGTAATTGGTTTTGGTAAATTATGCACACATGATTGGATCGATCGAATTCCTTTCGCAATGTCTCTCAAGCCCTTGGTGGCGGGCCCACAACCTCTCGACCAACATGTGTGTCAGACCAGATCCCCAGTGTCAATATCTTGAGAGAAATTTAGATAGAGTGAGAATGCAATTGATCAAGATTCTCAGGTTTGTATATGAAATATTAAATCTTGAACCCATCCATGAATTCCGGAGATACATATTTGTTCACAAACATCGGATAACATAATAAACTTCCAACTGTATTTCCTTTATATGGTGCTAAATGTTGATTAATATTCTTAACTCTGTGCCTGGGTGTTCTGCATGCAATTCAGATCATTCGTTTCCTGGACTTCTTGTTGTTTCGGTAAAATCCATTCTACTTGGAGTAAAATCTGTTCTCCTTCTGGAACTATGATACAACAGTCGGTTTGGCAGAATTTTGAAGCACAACTTCATTCGCATTGCTCTGAAAATTGTGTTTGCATAGACCTTAAACATTTGGAAAGATCCTTGATTTGTACTCGAATTGTTCGTACGAAAGTTTAGAAAAAAGATAAAACTAAAGCTGACGGAATTTATGGAGGTTCTTGGTGATGATCTTCGTCATCAACTCAAGAAGGAAAAAGAAACTGTGAAGAAGTCATGATTATATTGTATCTTCAAGGATTTTTATGATTGTAATTGTTATGCCTGGTGAAGTCTTTGGTAATCATTGGCACCGTTGAGTCGCTTATGAGTTTGGTTTTCGCATAATCCTGGTCTGCATAGGTATTGAGTTTGTATTTTAAAGTATAATGCATCTAATTTGTTTCAGTTTAGCAGTTCTTATTTTCTTGAAATGTATTGGTACGTTACGATACTGTAATTCATGTTCAGTGGGTTGGATTTGTTTCCAAGAAATTTACTCCGGATCCCTTGTTTCTTTCTTTTAGTTTGTAATATTTTGCATGCTTCGTTGTTGATGTAGCCTGAAAAATTAAGGCCTGGTTTTTGTGCTGGATACACCAAAGAAGGTATTGTAGTTAGGGAAATACTTAAACGGTTAATGATTTTAGACTGATAAGTTTATGTAATGTTTTTGTGTTGGTAGTTCTTAATGATCTTATCTCCCCTTTTTTGATTGCTTTTGTTCCCAACAGGTGTATAATGAAAACGGTCAAACACTAGTTTGAGTGTGAATTCGTATTGAAGTTCATGAATGCTAAAATATATATATAGTTTGAAGAATGGTTTTCTGAGATTTTATTAAAGGTTGTTTCCACATTGCCTGCGTTTGATTGGTACTCTGCATTTGATCTCTACTCCAGTCCTATAACTTTAACATTTCCAAATCCTCTATCAGGATCAAATACCCAAGTCAATTTTACAAATTGGTCACCTTGGATCAAATACCCAAGTCAAGAAAGTAGAAATATAAAAAATACACATTCGTTCAAATTTTCAGAGCATGTCTCAATTAAGTCAATTTTACAAATTACAAGATTTGAAATAGAATTCAATTGATAATATCTAGCTAAACTGAACTTATAACCATCAAACCATCATTTCTTGTCTCCCATTCTCACGAGCTTACAAATACAAGCAAAATAAAAACAGCACAAACAACAGAACAGTGGTGGGCAAAAATGGACATCATTCACCTATTGCAGCTAGCCAGTTTCATATGCCCACTTTAATAGTCCCATTACCAGACAAGCCATCTAGACTTATCAATAGTGATCAAAACTTTTGTTTGCACGTCATAGGCGCACAAAGAGTTATCATTAAAATACCAAAGTAACATTGGCTTGGCTTCTGAATTGTGCATCCTGCAAAGGGAATGAAGCAAATTAAGTTTGGGTTTAGTACTTCAGTTTCCAAACTACCAATCGGTTGTTGAATCGATTGTGTACTACTTGACATTCAATTTCCAGACTTGGGACATACATAAATCAGAAAATTAGTTAACCTAAATATTGAAGGCAAGACTTGTCGAACTGCAAATCCAAAAAATAGCCCCGACAGCCTTCCAAAGAGTCTTATGTGGTAGTATTAAGGAGGAATAGAGTCAATATTGACTGGTCAAGGTTATTCTAGAGGCAGAAGAGTGGTCTACAAGGTGAACATAGCAATCGAAACAAAGATATACAATCCATACGCACATTTGAAGCTATCATTCGTGAAGAAGAAAATTAGACAATGAACTTACATGCAAGAGTTCAATAATTGTAGCTTGCCGGCTGCCGCTAAAAACCTTGATCAATTTAGCGACTAATCGATTAAAGATGCTTCTCACCCATCAAAGTTAAACGATCCTTCGAAAACACTCTAACAATTGATCAACCAAATAGCTCCACATACCAATATATCCTACACTCTCCTAAGATGGCTGAAAAACAAAATCAATTGTCATTCTCTAAGAAGCACGGGCACGGCTACGCAATACAGACATGACAGAATACGGGCACGCGGTATTTTGTGCAAACATGGATAGGGACTTTATCTTACATAATACTAGATACTATGGCAAAAACTTTAGAATTTAGTATACATCCTAAAGAAACAAGTACTAGTTTTGGACACCGACAAGGATACATGACACATCAAACTTCTTGCGAAGTAACTCCTTTAGCTTTGTCTTCAAATCTTTTTCTTTTTCACTTAGCAGCTTTGTGTTTTTCACATATCTGACAATCAATTAGGAGTTAGCACAACCTCTTAGTCAACATTTCATATTGCAATTCAGTAGATGTGACAATTGGCATCAGAGTCGCCAACGACGCCCATCGCGTAGCCAGTGACAACGCTATCCCCACCATCGAAGCCACCCAATCATCTGGATCTTGTACAACACTAATTTTCCCCTATTAATCTACCCTAATTTCTGTTTCGTCGTTAGATTTTGTTGATTTTTATACAAATCAATTTGTCCTAGTTTTTCAAAGAAACACTGTTCTCAAATTAGGGTTGCTCGTGAATTAGGGCTCTTCAAAATTAGGGCCTTTGGAAACTTAGGCATGAATGAAGAAACCTAGGCATGAATGAAGGCATTGAAATTAGGGCATTTGGGAACCTAGCTAGATTTGTTTTATTTTTAAGACGAAATTGACTGCAAATTCTGGTTTCTTCCTCAGGTTAGCCATCACCCTCCAGTGGGTTCTGGACATTCTGAAAATATCATGTGGTACACAATCGATTGGTAGTTTAGAAATTGAAGTACTGAACCAAACTTATTTAGCTTTATTTAGTAGCCATACTAATTGCGTGTAGCTATCTTGATCCAATACTGTTTCCGAAACTTAGTTTCCTAATTTTATTTAAAATTCTTAATCGTTGTATCTTTGTACCTCATTAAATTCTTAGAAATGAGTACAATGGTGGTAGGCCCTGTGGTTGTGAAGCTGCACTTAGGTGCAGTGAAGTATTGGGTTCAACTCCTATAGAGGGGATTTTTACTAGGTGCAGTGAAGCTTTAGATTGTTACTATTTCTTAGTACTTAAATTCACATTACCTTGAATGTGTTTTGTAAGTTGTGATGGTGATGGTGGCTGGGAATTTCACAATGTTAATTAGCGAGCTGTATTGTGTAACTCAACTGGATATGTTTGAGAATCAAATCAAAAGAACTTGTTGAAATTTTGTTTGCATTTTCCATTCTCATTTATTTAGAGCAATAACTATGACGAACATAGTGAATTCTGTTTCCTTGTAGATTGGTGGAGCAAGTAAAGCTCAAGTTAGCGAGAAAAGACAAAGTGACAGATGCTCTAGATGCCACCAAGGCAGCACTGGCGGCCACCGGTTTATTGATATATTTGGTAACTTTGTAGAATCCGATATTAACATTAATTTGTTGGTAATTAGCATTAGGATTTTAAGTTAAAGACACCAAGCGAATTTAAAAACAAAAACTCGCCTTCTGTCATTAATTCTTTAATTTTTTCTTGATGATATTTCATGAAGCTTTAGTGTCTGATGTATTTTCTCAGTAGGGTAGTAATAATCTCTCAGGCACATGTTTTATTGGTACAGTTGCGTTGTCTATTTTTTTAGAATCAAAGATTCCTTACAGTATCTCTGAATGAGCAATTATTCGGATGAAAGGAAGGGTTTTACCCTTTGACTGCCATGAAACAACTGAATTTATAATGTGCGTTTATCGGTTCTCCGAAATCGTGGTTTGGATAAAGCAGTGGAATTGGTAAGTTCATGCATTAAACTTGACTGGCAAAGTAATCTGAAGGGAATCAAAGTTTAAGCCCATGCTCTCTAAAGCTCAGTTTGATTATGTTATTTGGTTTTCATTTTGCAGCTACAAGCCCTTTGATTCTGTGCTTTTGAAGACCATGAGTTGAAGAGTATCAACTGAGGTAAACTGGAATACATTTTGAATTTAGATTTTGTTTAATTCATCTTTTGTATTTGTTTCATTCGGTTGTTTGTTTCGACTGGAGTTTTTATCCTTTTTGTCCTCTCATTTTATCATGCTGGAATTTTTAATGTAGAAATACAAAAATACAGAAAACTTGCTTTGAGAATTAGCATGCTGCATTTAATGGTAGAAAATAGAAAGAAGCTACTTGATTATTTATTCCTTTCATTGTGTTTCAGTTCAGGTAAGCGTAGTTTTTAAGGTCTCCTTTTTTCTTTTTATTACGTATAGCTATTGGTAAATGTGCTGAATGGGAAGCAACCGGGTGAACAGATTTTGCTCTTCATATTCTACGACCCATGTTGATGGAGGCCATCAAGCAGCCCTCCAAGCCAGAGTCTTGGTTGTCTTTCTTTGTTATTTCTTTTGTGTTTCAATTCTCTATTGCTAGAGGTAGTTCTTCCATTTGCATAATAGTTTATTATTTGCACACTAATGGCGGTGAAATTGAGTACGTGATATAATAGTTTATCAGCGTTCTTATTGAGGTGAACTGTAGTAGCTACAAATTACCCATAATCAATGGTCCCACTGTTGTCCACATCTAGCTTAGTTCTTCTTTGTATCAGCTTTTTAGCTAAGTGATAGCTTTGCTGCCTGCCTGCCTTTGTGTTGCTGGCAGCTAAATTGTGTGCCGGTGCCTTTGAAGAGGCAAATTAATGTAGCTCATTTCTCATCAGCTATTCGTTAGCATTAATTTGATTGATATTAAACTACCAGCTGGGAAGAAAGAACATATGTTTCATCTAGTACTTATTAATTTGTCTGTCCTCACCATTAGCATTGTTACTTGGGGGAGTTGCAGAAATGTATCACCTTTGGCCTTCCATGGTTGTCGCTGGAAATGTCTTCGACTGTGGGAGTTAGGTCTGGTTTTGGGAAAGGGAGGGCATAGGTCGGGTTAGTAGATGGGTGTGGCGGCGGTGGGTGGTGCAGAGTGGATGATGGTGTTGGCAGGTGGTGGATGGTTGTGTGTTTGCCGATGGTGAAGAATTACTTGGTGAGAAGAGGAGTTATTAGGTCAGGATAATGAAATTGGGGGAAAAATTTTGGGCAACGTAGAAGGGAAAGATCTGGGGGGTAAATAATCAAAGTTCCCCTAATTTGAGATATTTGGGGTTTGGAAAAACGTAAGTGTTTTCACATCGCGCAATGACTATGTAACAATTCTAAACATAATCATAAAGTACATTTTTAGATTGATCGATGTGAATCGTTAGAATTTTAGGTCATGTGAATTCCATAATCGAAATGCAAATAGGTGATGATCGGATACTCGAAACGATGTCATTGTAACATGCTTAAGATACCATAAATAATGTGCATTATTGTTCATAAATAATGTGCATTATTAGTTCGTAACCAACTATATACAACGTACAAATTTCAAAGGTCGTTACCGAATAAAAATTTAGAATGGTCGATCTGAACCGTTAGGATTTCACATTTCGCTTATTACCTCATTATCACCAAATTGGGAGATCATCAAATTTCGATAAGAACTTGATCGGATCATGTTTGCAGCACCAATAGGCATTGAAGTCTTATTCAAGACCATTTCACTGACACCGGAGTTTGTTTTGGGAAATCCAAACCGTCTATCTTTTACACATTACACAGAACGTCATTAAAACCAAAAATCAAGTTCATCGGTTCTCGATTGACATTTGATCGGACAATAGACAACACTAACATGACAAATTTCTTAACAATCAACGACTTTTATAAGTCCAATCGAACTAAAACTTCCCATGATTGATTTAATCAACAAAAACTACGATATTAACGCCCTCGATTGTTCAAATAGTTTAATTTAACGGAGATCCAAATATATTTGTGCCGAAACTTGTCATAATATCGGAAACATACAATTACATTTTATATTTTAATCAGATTTATTTTAACCATGGTTACCTTCAAAAAAATTTTAAAAAAATCAAAAAAATAAAATGTCCAATCGATTACCTAATCGGTCTCACTGATCACACTCACATTTAATGTTATGCACAAAATTCGATGTCAGTACACGTTATGCTGATTTGTTATTTTGGTAATGCCATTTTGTGGTTTTTCAAATAATGGTTATGCTATATTGTGGTTTTAGTTATGACATTTTGGGGTTCTACTTTATGTTCTCACTGGTACCACTCACATTTAATGTTATGCACATAATTCGATGTGCGTACACGTTATACTGATTTGTTATTTTGGTAATGCCATTTTGTGGTTTTTCAAACAATGGTTATGATATATTGTGGTTTTAGTTATTCCATTTGGGGTTTTACTTAATTTATGTCATTCTGAGGTCATTCCTAATGGTTATGCCTTTGTAAAGGCTCACGGTTATGTCCTTTAAAGGTTTCGTTATTCCATTTAGTGGTTTTGGTTATTTCATTTAGGGGCTTAAGTTAATTCAGTCAAATTTTTGTTATGCCAATTCCGCATAATTGGTTATATACTTTAACGGTTTTGGTTATACCTCTTAGGGATTCTATATTATTTTTTGGATGACCGGTTGACCCCTCACTTTTGCCTACGTGGCATCGATCTACACCGTTAGATCGGGTGGATATGGTATCCCAGACAAGGGGGGATATTGAAGCATTTTCCTCCATTGTGATATCTTTGTCGATTCCCATATCATGAGGTTCCCACTTGTGAAGTCGATATTTTCCAAATACCGCCTAGTAATGCATGTTGTGAGGTTCACATTTAACATCAACTTTCCCACCATCAGATTAATGCGATGTACTAAGTAGCACAAATCGCATCACTTTTTATCGGTCTCAGATAACTTTGGAGAATTCGTAGATAAGAAATGTCAGATTTAACACAACATTCAAGTGTGATCACCGTAACATTACCAAAGTTAAAAATGCCACACTCCCGATTCCCAAACATCTCACAAACTTGTACTCTCAAATCTCACTAACTATACCTAAAAACAATAATGACTTTTGCCTCCAAAAAAGAAAGAAAAGAAAACACTTGACCCGAAACAAAAATAATCGGATCATATAAATGACCAATATTACGAACTGGATTAACATACCGCGGATCATGGCCATTGCCTAGGCAAGAGGAGAAAGGAGGCCGAGTATGAAGAACCCATGAAACTCAGGATGGATAGCGCTAGAGAGAGGAAGAAAATTAAGCCCTTTCGCTCCATGGCGCTATCCCTCCTGAGCTTTATAGATTCGTCTACACGAATACGCATATGCATACATAAACGCCAATTAAACAAAGAGAGAGCCCATGAAAGGGCTGAGTGGTGGGGGAGAGTTGCAAGAAAAGAGCTGTATTTATAGAAGAAAATTTGGTGAGGGGGTGTACATGGGGAAAGGCAGGCACACGTCACGCAGTCCTGGAGAGCCACGAAAAGCCTACGTACCTTGAGTATAAGTTGAGGTATATACATGTGGAGGTATAATATGGGTAATGTACACGCGAACACGTTGTATTTCGTCCTCTAAAAATGATTGTTTTTTGGTAATGAAGATTGTTTTGTGTCACTTGAGCGCAACTGATCATACTCATCCATACAGTCCTTCCCCAGCCGTTTTACATGCTTACGTATACAGCCCTTCCCCAGCCGTTTTACATGCTTACGTATGAGGTGAGTTAGTCGTAAGAGTACGAGGTGAGTTAGTTGTAAGAGTACGGTAAAGGATAAACAAACCAGAAACCTTATAAGGAAAATCCTAAATATTGGTGTTTAGAGATTTTTTTTGTTTTGCTTTTCATTGAGATAGCTCATGCAGTAGAGCTCTTGGATGCCCCACACTGCATCCCGGGACCGAGTCTCATTGCCCTCCCCATATAATAGATTATGAATGACGAATGACAAAAAAAAAAGGGCATGGAATTCAATTTTTTTATTCTATAGTGAACTTTTGCCTTTTTGGGTCATAAATTTTGACTTTTAAAATTTGTTCATCTAGATGAATGATTGAAACCAAAAAAACTTTAACAAGAATCTAAAAAAAAAATGAAGAAAAGACAATAAAACAGGGGCAATAATATCGAAAATTACATCCAAACACACCCTTAATGTGTTAATTAATATCTGATCAAGCTAACTTGTTACAGATTTTTTGGTATGAACTGTTCCGATCATCTTATGAATCTTGGGTGAGTCTATAATGTTTGAAATTTGAAGAGATTTGGAGGGATGTGGTATGAGATCGAGCTAATTCCCCCCTTTAGTGGGCGAAAATGGAGGGGCACGTGTTGCTGGTATTATTTTATTTTTGTGGATCGCGTAAATAATTTTTTAATGCTCCTGCCGACTACGTTACCAGCTTCCTCCTCCTTTCCCTCTTAAAATACGGGTACTGTTGTGGAGGAGGATATATTTGCACAACTACTTTTGCTTGCAAAAGCCAAATGCATTTCTTGTGCAACACAACAGTGTCCTCAACCACATCATCAGGGCTCACTAACTCTCTCTTTTTTCTAGATTTGATTTAATTTGCGTTTCGCTGCTTATTCGAGGTTCAAACGATAGAACGATATAAGAGTAATTGGTGATGTATACCATAGGTTATAAATACACATACGCTATATACGAATGACAAATTGTGTATTTATTGAACTACAAAGTTGGGGAATCAAGTAAAAACTCTAAATATTTTCTGTTTGCGTTCTTTTGTTGGTTATACTTTGCATGTTGTGTGTACTATGTTTTGACCGATTTCACAACAGTTTTATCATTTCTTGAATATGCCATTAATCTTCGGCTCGATGATGATGTTAATTAGAAGTGAGGTTCTTTTTTGCCAAGAAAAAAAGAACATTAATCATATACAAATGGACTATGTTTTTCTGCCTTTCTTTTGAAATTTTAAGAAGTAATTGATATGATACAAACTTTTTGGTAATTAACGGAAAATTTACGCAACAGAATTCACGAGAGAATAGTTAGCGTACTATTCAAAACGAGATAGGTTCTCGAATCCACGAGAGGTCATGAATCTACAAGAAAAAAAGATGAAACTCTGAATTTTAATTGATTAAAAGTTGTTGAATAATAGAGATTACAAGCCCTTTTATAGGGAAACCCTAGCAAACCCTAAAGAGTAATGTGTATGGGAGAGTGTGTATGTAGCATTAATAATCCCTAAAAAGACTACGAAAAAATAAAATATCTCAGAAATTGGGGAAACTCCCAAAATTGAAAACTAGAAACAAATCTAAGACTTTCCCGACCGGAATCAATAAAAACGGAATTACAAGCTAAGAGTAATTTGTAATCTAAATATTTTCTAAAATAGCAAAATAACGAAATTGAAGGCCTAAACGAAGGAATTTGGCCGAAGTCCATCATGCGTCACGACTTAGGGTCGTGAGTATTGACCGCAGTGCGATTCTGCTTCAGCTCACCAAATTTGGGCCCATTCCGGGTTCGTCGATAAATTGCCCAAGTTGGCAATTTTCAATTAAGAGTTGTTTGGGCCACCGAGCCTTTGACCGATTCAACTGATCATAGAATTAGCCGCTACTTGTTCTACATAAAAATGAAATAGAATGAGGAGGGAGAAGGGTCCACTTCAAGGGGGGAAGACTTTCGATTGGCTCAAATAGGAGAACCTGACCTCTAATTCAAAATACACAACAACAACAATAACAGAACCCATCTAGTCCTCAATCATTGGGGGTATGAACGGATGATGATAGGAGACAAACCTAACCTTTGGCAATATCCACAAACTGTCTGCTTTTAGAATACCACTGAAATAGTGCCCCCATAAACCTCAAAGAACTGAGGAACTACAAGGACATTTTGTTGCAGAACCATGCCTCTAAATCAAAACCAAAAAACATCAAAGAGGGCAGGCTTAGAGACCCAAATCAATTTTAAAATAGAGTGTTATATTCATACACAATCAAGGATATATAACATTCCATCCACTACCTCATTACCCTATAAAGTAGGAGCATTAACTTATCCCATTAATCATACTCCTATCTTCTACCACTACTTGAATTCTAAAATTTAATAAAAATAAACACACAAGATATAATTTTTAGAAAATATATACGTAAAAATGCCCTCAAGACACATCCTAATACCACATGTTTGGCTTCTCATTTTTACACCGGACTAAGTCCGGTTGGATTGCTAATCGCAGAAGACCACCGGGCTCACCATCCCATGGGAGGGTGTTATTAACTTATTATTACCTATCTGGGCTTGGATTTGCTTTGACTCATTTGCCCATGCTATTATCACATGGCCTATTGTCACAGATGTCGTTGAACCCTTCTTGATTTCTACAACTATTACTGTGATTTTGGAGGACTTTATAAAATCTCTGAAAATAGGTCATCTTTTGGGTGGGTGCTTGTCTTTCTATTACATTTTCTTCTTAGTTTTTTCTTGTTACTTTGTCACTTGATTTGGTAGATTGGTTAGATAGTTTGCCATGTTTTGGTTTTCAAACGGTGGATATGTGGATGCCATATCAAGTCGTGGTGGTTTGCTTTTAAAATGGTGGGTATGTATGCTAGGGACATACAACTCCACCACACCACCAATCACACCGGCCTGCATGACACTGCATAATTGGTGGTTTCAAAGTAGTTTAAAGTACTTATTCTCCCATTGCCAATCATGCAATGCCACGCGGATTGGTGTGGTAGATTGGTGTCCCTAGCATTATTGGTATGTCAATGCTTGATTTGGTACATTTTTTTTTGCTTCATTCTCTTTTTTTATTTTTATTTTTTTTTGAAATTGACAATAATACGCTTTTTGGGCACCAATAGAAAACTGAAAATTGAGCCTTGGTCGCCTTGATAGTTCGGCTAAAATTGGGTACTAATTTTGCCCAACGGAAAACAAATGGGAAATGGTATTTTCAGAAAAAGGGTAAAAGTGGAACAATTGGATTTAATACAATTTATTCTCTGGGCAAAACAAACATGTTATTATTCATTTTATGGTTTAATCCCGCGCAAAACAAACGGGAATGGATGATTCATCTCCTTACTATTCCCTCTGTCCCATTTTAATTTCTTCCAAAGAATATCCATGTCATTTTCAAACGTTTATAATCTTTTTAATTTGTGGTGTTTTTAAAGTTTTTGAAAATTATTTTATAAAACTAATTGAGATCTATCAAATAAGATCCATATAAAATACATTATAGATCGAAAACTATAAGAGTTTTAAAAAAGGAACGCATTATCGATTAAATTGGGATGGAGGGAGTATCAATCTCAATCCTAATCACACCCCATTACCAATTCCTCCGAAGCGAAACCCGGTATCAAACATGGCCTAAGCCTCTATTGATTTTTTTTTTTTTTTTGAGCTATTCACAAACTCTTTCTCCACTGGAGCTACTTTTTTCAACTTAACATTATCAAAATCTTACCAGATTGCATGCACTACTAGAAAAATCAATTTGAAATGTCAATTGATAATCCAATAAGGATACAGTTAATTTGGGGTGGTAATGAAATGACATACATGACTGAGAGCTGTTTTCTCTGACTTAGTGGGTGTCGGCATAACCTTGTTATTTTTATTTATTTATTTTATTTTTTGATAACCGAATATCTGGGCCAGATTGTGCGTACAGCGACTAATTTCGGGGCCCTGGAGGTAACAACCGAGCATAACTTAACCCCCAGTGGCCCCAAGAATTTGCTGACAAGGATCGAGAATCAAACCCGAGGGCATAAACTTGTTAGTAAGAACGCGAGAACACTTGAATGAAATTTACCAAACATTCGTTCATTACATAATAACAAAAGCGACTAAACAGGATAATTATCCATGTCGTACTTCATATTCCTATAATCAGGCATTCACAAATGACCAGTTCCAGAATTTCTGGTAAGCCCTGTTTAGGCTGTTTTCAGTAGACCATGACTCGCTCCTAATGTGGATGGAGTACGTGAGAGTGGAACAAAAATCTGATTCTCTATATGTATGTATATCGTTCGAAATATTATTTGTCTAAGAATAAACAATATTAATACAAAGAAATGAACGAATTTTGGGATGGCGTCAGCATTTAAATTTTAAACTCAAGAGGGACCAAATAATGAGTGAAGTGAACTTTTTGCAAGAATTCTGGGCCAGGATGGGTTCAGGATTTAAACTCAAGAAATGATATGTGTGCATATGTTGGCCGAGATACCTGGTTATCAAATAGTTTTTTGTAAGATGATATTTTAAAAAACGGTCTTTGATTCTTTTAGTTTTATACAATATTTTCCTGTTAATGGCATCTAGTTTCCATATTAAGACCACGGACTAAGGCTTCATTCGGGTGGGCCTCAAATTTTAATCGCATTTTTTTTTGGGTATATATGCCAGTAGTTTTGACTCATTTTTTCATGGGACCTTGCTAGTACATTTATTGCTATATATATTGACTTTTATCATAAGAATGCAAAAAAATAAAATATGAGATGATGTAACAAATATAGCAAATGGCATAAAATAATTAATTTCATAGGATGACAAAATGTCTATCATGAAAAAGGCATAACATTTTTCTTATACAATCCGTAACATTTTTAGAATACATGAAATTTTTAATATCGCTTATTTTAAGATTTGTTATCGTAATGTTCACTAGAAGATGATTTAAATTTATGAGTTAAGCACGATAGAGGGGTATTTAGCATTTACCGTTAATAAAAAGGTAATTGATTTTCACACTCTCTTTATTTATAACCACACATTTTTTTTGTCATCTTGTGAGGTAAATTTACAAAATTATCCTTCATTTGTAAACTCCTTTATAACTGGAAGGAAAAAGAAATTGTAAATTCATATGACAATAAGACAAGGAAAAAAAAAAAGGATTGTGTTATAAATAAGGAAAGTGTGAAATTAACTCACTAAAATATCGATTTATTGATTCATATGCCAATTGTTAATAACAGTACTTATACGTACTGCTGCTGCATCGTTCTTTCCTTAACAGTACTTATCCGCAGATCGGGTGTGAATGCGAAGCACAATTGTGGGTAATCCCGCTATACTTCCACTGACTCGGAGGTAACGCTTCGAAACTTGGGACTTTTCTCTCTCATCACTCCTAACTCCCACAAGAGAACGGAACAGAAAACCAGAATTTCGGAGACGCCTTTCCAAATTCCAACTCACGAGGTGCACATTTTTCAATTGTGAACTGTAAACAGCTTCCTCGTGTATTTCCCTCGTTATTCTATGGGTGGGAATGCACCTAGAGATATCAATTCAACCCATCCCGCTCCAAACCTGTCTCGCCCCTCCCCAATTGGGTGGGAATTTATTAAATTTTTCGGGTATGGGGTTGGGATAGGGGAAGAATGGAGAAATTCCGACTGGGTTATGGTAGGCATCACACCTCCCTGAAAATTTTTTATTCATAAAATTTTATTTTTATTCTTATATTTGTACCATTACAACTAGAATCTCACATTATATATGTAACAACCCGGATTTTCGAAGGAAATTTTTTATTATTATTATTTTTATTATTTAATTCAATTGTTACAATAACCCGAATTTTCGTAAATAAAAATTCGAATTATAATTTTAAGATAATAATTTTCTCAGAAAATTATTTAATCGTTGATCGATTTATTTTAATTAGTATTTTTTCGTCCGCGTAATTACGTACACATGCCAAAGGACGATACGGTAATTCAACTAGCATCTAACCCTAGCCCTATCTAGAATTAAATGTCTAAGAATCC